>APFE030042763.1:2910-28916 GCA_000404065.3 Pinus taeda | reverse complement strand
AAAGGCTGGAATATTGTATCTTGTAGAGAAGTGCTGTTGGTTTTCTGGTGTAGCTTCATAGTGTTGGGTGATCTAAGCTTTACTTGAGGTGAAGAAGGGATTTCTTGCTGGAGGATGATGGTGGGTCAGAACATATGGTTTTAATCCTCTTGCTACTTTTTATCTTAATAGAGCTATTCAAGTTTTCCTCCATATTCTTGTATGTTTTCTTATATATGCATTTGTATGGTTAACACATATCTGGTCCTGTGTTATTTATGAATATAGATCTTTGTTCTTTGATAGTAGTATGTTGCTATGATTCCATAGGTGCTCTTTGAAGCTGGGCAGACGAGGAAGAAGCAGCGAAGCTCTATCAGGAAGGAGAGGAAATCAAGCGCAAGACTAAGGTTGGTTTCCTTGGTCCCCCTCTTGTCTATTTTCATAAAGGAAAATGAAAGTAGACTTTACTTGTTTGTTTCTAAGATAGCTACCAGTCTTAGTGGGAATAGCAGCATCCGAGTGGACACTATTCCCAGTAACATGGACTCTACCTAGGCCTCTGCGCACTCATCTGCAAAGCCTTTCTCTCCTATCTGACCCACTTCTTTGTGTTATTACTTCTAAGACTCCATCCGTTATCCACATAGACATGCCTTAGACTCTCTAAGACACACCTATTTATAGCCTTTTACATACAATCCCATGGTCCACAGACTATGGGTGGGTCTCAAAACTGACTCAAACTTTACATAAACAAGGGGCTAAAACCCCTTTGACTCCTACTCATCTACGCGCTCCACATCCACAAATCCTGGAGACTTTACATTACTTACAAAAAATACATCAAAACATGGGTTATTTTAACCCCAAAACTGACCCAAGGGAACCCATCCCAACATGTTTCCAAAAGGTTTGAAAGAACTGTTGAATTTGTTGCAATTTGTCTTCCCGACTCTTGTTGAGTTTGAGGATGTCGTCCAGAAAAATAACCACGAATGATTTGGTGAAGGGTCCCAAGATATCATCCATAAACCTCATAAAAGTTGCAGGGGAATTTTACAACACAAAAGGAATGAGCAACCATTCAAAAAGAGTTTCTTTGGATTTGAAGGTGGTCTTTCATACATTTCTGGACTCTATTAGAACCTGATGATAGCTAGACTTCAAATTAATCTTGTTGAAATACTTAGCCCCCTTGAATTGGTCCAGAAGGTCATCAATCCATAGAATCAAATGCATGCTCTTAAGAGTGACTATGTTTAGTGTCTGATAATCAATGTAGAGCCTCCAGGTCCCATCCTTCTTATGTAAAAGTACAATTGGGCTCCCACAAGGTGATAAACTTGGTCGGGTGTGCCATTTTTGTAATAATTCCTAGATCTCCCACTTGATCTCTTCATTTTCTAGAATGGAGTGGTGGTATATTGGCCCATTAGATAGAGATGTTCCTGGAGTTAGATCGATTGAATGCTTGACCTAACATTACAAGTGTACACCTATGGGTGAGGAGAAGATGTCCCTGTATTCTTCCATAACCTTATACACCTACTTCTATTGCATGGAGGAACCCCTCCTAGGGGCCATGGATGTGGCCACGATCTTCCCCTTAGTTTGAGATAGAATCAGAAAGAAAACAAATTTCCCCATCTGGGAGATGATCTTACTACATTTGTTAGCAGAGATCAAAGAGATGGTAGTAAGCGAGGCTATCTCTGGTATCTTGTATAACTTATTTCTCAAAGTAATAATACCAGTGCAAGGCCTAGACTCATACACTGCATGATGTTTCCACAAGTATGGTTGGCCTAATAAATACATCACAAACTTCAAGAAAAGAAAGGTCACATAGTACCTCATCCATGAAGGGTTTGATGTTTTAGGGAAGGAAACACAACTAGTTGATGTGGATATCTCATCCTTGGTGAAGCCACTTGATGGTCTATGGTTGTGGGTTGCAGGCCCATCCATTTAATGACTTATGTTGAGATAAGGTTATTTTGGCTCCCATTGTTGACAATGAATTGCAATGGTGACCCCTTCACCCACATCTATTAGTGGAATAGATGCTCCCCTTCCTATGGGTCTTTGGGCTTGTTGGGAACAAGTCCCTTGGGGTCAATTTTGGAGTTAAAAACCCAAGTTTTGGGGCAAAAAACCCGAATTTTGTAAAAATAAATGTAAAGTCTCCGCATTTTGTGATCGCGGAGCACAAAGATATCAAGAGTCAAAAAGGGTTTTTGCCCTTATTTTAGATAGGTTGTGTCAGCTTGATGAGATCTACCCTTGGTCCGCAGACCATGGGATTGTATAAAGAGGAGGTCTTAAAGCAGTCTAAGATAGTCAATTTAGTTCATTTAATAGAGATAGAGTCATTGATGAGTTTATAAAGAGCTAAGGGTGAGAGTCTTAGCGTAGGAAAGAGGCTCTGTAGCTGAGTGCGCATGGGCCTAGGGTAGAAGCCCGCAGCTGAGTGTGTAGACCCCTGTAGCTGTGTGCACAGGGTAGTCAAAGTTTGTACTAAAAATATGGATCATCAATAAAGAAGAGTATTATGAAATTACTGTGTATTTTACTTCTGTCAAATTACATGTGTTTGTGTTATGTTAAGCACTAGGTTTATGTTTTATTTCTAAATTGATGCGCAAATCTATATGTTTTCCTCTGTTATATGAACGCAAGAAGAGATATATGTTTACACAAAGATAATATAAATTGCATGATAGAATTGGCAAACACTTAAGATAATTCATGGAACTATACAACAAAGTAGTTATAGAGGCGTGTAAGTGTCGAGATCGCTTGTTAGGGGTACGTGAAGGACGATCACAGACCTTCATGGAGGTTTTGAAATATTAATAGATAAGTACATCGATAAGCCCTAAGGGCTTATTGATCTGCACAAAGGTAGAGTTAAGGTATAAAACTGACATCACAAACATCTCAAGGTGTGAAAACTTGGTTCCTGAATCCCCCCACACTGCTTCAGGTGAGACTTCAGTCCATGCTCCATTAGCTGATGCCGAAAGGGCCAGTAGTGTAGGGATTTGCTTGGCTGACTAACGCTAAACCTGGGTCATGGCCTATCAAGCCAACAGGGCTTATTCTTCTAGACATTGGTGGTGGAAATAGTGGCACTAGACTCTACATCAATAATCTCCTTCCCTTTGTTATTCCCCTTGTCGAGGTTTGACTGAGAGTTAGAACATGCATCTAACTCTAAAGCCTTCAGCTTAGCCACTAGTAAATACTTGACATGACACTCACTTGTATTATGAGTGGGGCTCTTGTGGCATTCACACCACTTCCCTGTGTCCTTCTTCATCCTCATGGTGTTATTATTTTCCTGAAACTTTGATGTGTTTTCTTAGGTCACCCCACCTTGTATTTGTCCTTTGTTTTATGATTTGGGGGCGCATTTTCCTTGCTTTGGATTCGCAAATCCAAAGCCTCGCTTCTTCTGTTTAAATTTTTGTTCAATATTGATAGTGTATTAGTATGCGGCACCAAGTGAGGATATTTTTAGGAACTCCATCTCATCCTAGATTAATTTGTGTAGACAGTCACGGTACTTGAGTACCAGATGCCGCTCAAAATCCTTGATACCTAACTTCGTGTGAAGGGTATGAAAAATGTTTGTGAACTTTGGTATGTATTGGTCCCTTCCCTGCCGTAGTGTGGTCCATTTTATTTACTAATCTTCATAGCTCCCAGCAACATAATATTTTTCCTTGAAAGTGCCTCAAAAGGAATTCCAAGTGGGTGTGGCTGAAAACAATGAGGGTTCCCTCTCGTCCTTCTGCTCATAGTAGGTTTCCCACTAGTCCTTGACATCAGGGACAGATTTGAGGAGAACAAAAGTAATCTTTTCCCTATCAAAAAAATCATGAGCTGAAAAATATCCTTCCAACAGATTTAACCATTTATCTACGACATCTATCTATATTTCACCTTCAAATATAGGGATGTCAAAGTTAAATTGTACCTGATGAATATGCATCGCTTGTTGGCATATATTGAAGTTTCTGGGAAAATTTTTCCATAATCTCGTTCATTTCTTGCTCGAGGGCTTCTTCGAGCAACAGTTTGGTAGGATCTCCTGCTCCCTCATCTTTCTTTTCTTCCCCTATGGGTGGTTGTTGGTGTCGACAGGGATGGTCTTGCAAGGGTTTGACTAATTCAAGTTGCAACACCCTATACCCTGACCACAGTGGAGACATGCACAAAAAAACAAAGAAACAGAATACCTCTTTGATACCACTAATCCATATTTATGCATGAATGAAATGAAATACAAACATAAATAGAAAAACAGAGCTATAGTGGAAACAAAACTTTAATTCATTAATGACAAAGTACTGAAATTTTGTTACATGCAGAATGAAAATAAACTAGTTCGGGCGATGGTAGCTTATATTTGAGAAGATATAATAGCCTTACCACCTCTCTACCTTAGACTTGCAACCTGTAGACTGTAATGACAACCCCATCAAATTCTTTAATTCAAAAGTTTAGAATCGTTTACAATGAGTTTTTAATGGCATATCAGTAAATTTTCCAAAATATATGTATTTAAGAGTAAAATCATATCCGTGAATTGTGTTTTTTATAAAACAAAAGCAGTTGCAAAGCAACAAATCTCTGTTTTTGGCAAATGTTGCCATTGAAGTAAGTCTTTGTTTTTGGGGAATGTTGTTATTGACAAAATAAAAGCAGTTGCAAAGCAACAGGTCTCTGTTTTTGGTGAATGTTACTTCACAGTTTTCTATGCTCCAACAAACTGAGCTATTCCAGCTGCAAGATAGACAGTTGTACTTGCAACATATTCCTTGTTTTCACAGTTTTCTATGCTCCAACAAACTGAGCTATTCCAGCTGCAAGATAGACAGTTTTACTTGCAACATATTCCTTGTTTTCACAGTTTTCTATGCTCCATGTGGGTGTTCATTTCAGTTATTATGGCTAAAGGAAAATGGCAAAGGAAATGCCAAAGACTTTAGAAAGGAAAGAGGCATTAATTGGAATTTTATTTATGAAAATAAAGGAAATTAGGAGAAAAGGAAGGTGAAAGGTCACATGTTGCATGTGAGGAGGAAAATGAAGGAAAATAATGGAAGATTGAAGGAAATAGAGGCCTCATTAATAAAGAGGGTTCTGAGGATCAGTTGGCAAGCTTTTGCTCAAACCTTTTCCAGTTAAGTTTTGGAGCTCTCTCTCTATTCTCTCTATTCTCTCTCTCTCACTGTCTTGGACACTTAGATTTTTCTTGGAGTACTTCAACATTAGATACAAAAAAGTAAATAAGGCAAAGGGAAGTGAAGATCAGGTAAGGAAGAGAACTATCAAGCGGCTACAACATGATTCTTTGTAGGTATCGAGTTGCATGTATGATTACCTTGCTAGTTTTGGCATCATGGTTATCCATGTGTGTTCTTGGTTCTCTTTCTATCATTGGCATGGGTTTTTCCAGGTGTGATGGTGATTTTCAGCTTAGCCTTTCCATTTACGAATAGCCATGGTGTGATGGGGTTCTCATGTTTTGGTTTAGGTGGATCTCTGAAAGAATGACCACATGACCTAGTGATCCCTGAACTAGACCGCAGATTGTAGTAAAGCCTTGGCCTAGTAAACCCTGAATTGAACTATGGGTTGTGGTAAATCTAGATTTTGTGCTGCCTCAGTGGGCCTAGGAATCCTCCACTAGTGAATGACGAGATATATTGTAAATCCTAGAGGTGGGTGTCCTTGATCAGGCCTAGGAATCCTTGGTCGATGAATAGCAAGATATATGGTAAAGCCTAGAGAGTGATGTCTCGATTATGACCTAGTGATCCTTGAATTGGATTGTGGATTGTGGTAAATCCTAGAGACTAGGAGAGTAAAATTACTCATGGTGTAGGTGGATAAATCCAGTGGCATCCATGCTTATTTGGTTTTTTTTATTAGTTCTGAGTCCCACATTCATGCTTAGAATATGGCACGGGGGTGATAGACTGAAAGAAAGATTTGGTTCAGCCCATCTATGGTTGGGTGGTTCATGGAATTCCTAAACCTGGTTGGCTTATGCATTCATTAATAAGAGCTTATTCTCCTTGGTATTTTATGTATAAATGTACTGTTTCATAAATGGTATTTATGGTTTTTCTATCCTTATTATTTCTATTATTTATATGCTGGTTATGAGTATGTTTTATGACAGTGATGATGTATGGCTCTCATCATGTTTTGGTCAACAAATGAATGAACAATGAATATATGACCTAATAGATGATAATGCAACTAATGTGATAAGGCATCAATGATTCTTAGCATTTTAAGATAAGTATGAGACCCCTATGCTCAGATATGTTGTTATGACCTGTAGAATGCATATTTGTGACATGTTTGATGAAATTCCTCTCATGGCTAATAGGGGTCTCTTATCCTCCACAATATACCAAGGCTGAGAAGGGAGATTGAAGGAGGTAACCTCGAACCACTTAGGTTTCAGAAACTAGCCCTGCTAAACCAGAGAGGGATCTCTCTATGAATTCACAGCCAATGATGACTGGAATGGGAAAAGATGTTAGGCTAGATATGTTCAGCTCTAGGGTTTTGAAAATTTTAGGGTTTTGTTGGATCAGGAGTGAGAATAAGGGAATTAGGTCATGGGATCAAAGTTTTTAGCTACAAGAGATATAAAGGAGCAAGGTAGGTATGCTTTTGTGATACTTTGGGTTTTTGTCGATGTAGTGTAGGGTGGAAAAGCAGATATCAAAATGAGAATGGTAAGCATGAATTTATTAATTAGAAGACAAGTGACATAAACATGAAGTTCCTAACAAAACAAAGCTTAAAATTAAGAATTTTGTTTAAGACCTCTTAGGAAAATCACTGAAAAGAATAAACATGTAAAGAAGATGGATTTATCATTCATATAAAACTATAATAGAGAGAAAACTTTATCACAAACTCAAAACACAAGAATTCCTAAATAATAGCTACAACTATCTTTTGATTTTTTCAAACGTGATGAAGTACAAGCTCCAAGAGTTCTACTCACTGATGTCCAACCTATTCTATGATTGAAAACTAGATGTATATAGACCAAAGCCATTTTCCCCTCTCTCAGGGTTGAATCCTTTAGTTTAGGAACTAAATACATGAGATGTTCAACAAAATTCCTAATGTTTAGGGAGGTTAAAACAAATCCTCCATTTAAACTTTCACTAAACTGCTCTCATCAATGAGGCCTAATTTTACATAAAAATAACTCTAAAAATATTATTAATGTTTCATTACATCATAATTACATCAAAGACAAGTAAGTACATCATAAAAACTCAAATATATCTAATAAAATTGGGAAATAGTGGTTTCAGGAAAAATCGCAGCGAATTTAGTCAAAAGCGTAGCGTGCCCGGAGAAAGCGCAATGAAATTGGTAGAATTGATTTTTGGAGGCCTTCCCAAGGTCCAAATCCTGATCTAAAAAGTGTTGGAAATAGGTCTTGATGTCTGATACATGATGGAATCCTCAAGCACTGAAAAAGGTTCATCCTAGCCCTCCAAACTTCATCTCCCACGAGTACTCCAAAAGAGCAGGGAGCTTTTCAAAAAACAAGGTAGAGAGGTGATTTTTGAGTAGTCTTTAGCCTTTTCCACCTACTAGAACCTGCTGAAATTTTGCTCCCAAGTGCTAGAAGTTATGTACATGTGATGATAAATCTAAATATGCAAACCGAATGTCATTTGGAGCACCCAATCAAAAGCACAACGTGGGGTACGTTGCATTTTTTACCTAGTGATTGTCTCAAGAATTTTCAAAAAATCACAAAAACCAAAATCTCTTCAAATATCTTCAAATTTGGTGCAGATTTGCTCCATGAAGACATGAAATGGTATGTTATGCTATGAGGGAAACATCAGCAAGAAAATCCAAATTAACCTTCTCTTTTTTCCTGATTAGGGTTTACTCGAGTTTTTCCTTCAACTGTTTGATCTTGACTTTGGAGACTTGATTCCCTGTGTAGTAATGAGCAGCCATGTGTCTTTGCAATTTGTTTTCTCTGTTGGCCCCCTTAAAAAGCTTTTCCAAATGGAAATTTACTTTGTCAAGCCAAAACTCCCTGTTTTCATTGATTTATGCTGCAATTAGGTCAACTGAATACATTTGTTATTTTGGTGGAGATTGTTCTCTTTGTTGTTGAAGTTCCCTTTTGAGGCCTATAGTCCTTGGCCTCACCATGTCACCTGATCTTGATGCTCATATGAATCATACATATCAACTATTTTTTTTCCATTTACATTTTCTTTGCTAACATCAACCTTATGCTTATTCAAGGGTAGTTGATTTACCTTCAATTTCTTATTCTCCTGTTGTAGGAATGAAATCATGAAATTGGCCTTAGACAAGTTGTCCTTAAGCTCTTTGATCTCAGCATCTTTCTCCATGATGACCTTCTCTACTATCTTGTGCTCTTCATTGACCTTCAAGTCTACTATCTCATTTTTCAAGATGGAATGGCTCCTCATCTTGTAAAGGTGCCTCATGTTGTGATGGTGATACCTATTCTGTTGATGTAGGTTTGGCCCTTTCCGCAATGTTTGGAGAAAACACAAGCCTCCTTCCTCTCTGATATGTTTGATTCACCTCAAGCCTCAGTGTCCTCTTGACTGCAATTCTGCTAGATGAGCCAATCTCCTTATGCTTAGATAGTTTTGATGGTGTACTTTGGCTTGTAGATTGACTAGCATAAGACAAAAAGGCATTTGACTGAATGAATGTCTCCCAAGTGATTTTGTTTTGTGCAAGTTGATGCAATACAATGATTTTGATGAGGGAATGGTGAAAAAGGCTAGTTTGATGATCACTTTGTCTATGTTGCACCTTCTTTTCCATTTTAGCCAAGCTCTTGTAGAGGTAGTAGGATAGGTTAAGTGGTTTTACCCCTATGAAATGCATGAGGAATCTGACATGATACTTGTACAATCTCGAAAATATGCCCTCAAATGTAAAATACTTCATAATGATCCTCATCAATGGAGAAAACTTCTCAAGGAGTTGTCCAAAAGGAAAAACCTTCTTAATGTTGTGCTTGTAGTGACCCTTGATGAAGGGTTTTTCATTTTTCACATCCAAGTCTAGGCTCTTAAACCATTTTCCCCCACTGTTTGGTATCCCTGTGGTTGTTGTTTTGGCTTCAGTTGGAATTTTGAAGCTGACCCCTACAACAGTGACCGTATCTCTCCTAAGATTAGTGGAAAACAAGCTGGTCAACTTGGTATGATACTTGACTATTTGAAATTGCTCACAAAACCCTAAACACCCTACATTCTGAAAGCGTTTCTTGGACAGTGAGGAGGACATCAACTCATGGGTGTTGAGTGGTTCATACCTTGATATTTGACCTTCTTTATTATAAGATTTATTTTCTTCCTCCATGTTGATAATGTGCAAGAGAAAAACCCTAGTGGGAAAAACAGGGGAAGTGAGTGAGGGGATAGGATGAAGGGTTTAGGGAAGGGAAAAGAGGGTAGGAAAATTTACGGAAGTAGGTAAGGATGCTAGTGAACTTTGGGAAGTGGAAAGGGGTGAAATGAGTGTAGTATTTAGTCTATGGAATTTTTACACAGTCCCAGCTATGAAAACTGCCAAGAACGCAGTGTGGGGACAAATGGAGGTTATGCACCATGAAAACAAGGAAATAAGCTTATATGAGGTATCATGGGAACTTATCTTACCTATATACTGTTAATGAAGACTTCAATTTCTCTTGAGAACCCTTGAAAACATGTTTTGTGGATTTTGGAGTGAAAATGTAGCGTGGTTGTTTCGAAACGCAGTGTGGCTGCTTGAAATTAGTTTTAGTATCCTTTGGCCCTAAAATATCTAAGAGAGTGGTTTGCTGGTGAATGAGAGCTCTTTACCAATGAAATGAGTGAGAGAAATAAATTGTGATGGTCTTTTATAGCTTGTGGAAGTCAATTTCTTCATAGTGGTAGGGTGACCCACTGTATGTTTTTCAATTTTGTTTTAAAAACTACGTAGCTTTAGCATATTCAATGCATCTTTAGAAAATTATAACTTATTACATGATATTTGAAATATATTACACTTTGAAACAAAAAAAAATTGAGAAAATTCCCTATTACTACTCCTTCATTTGCCCGGATTTATGAATGAAATGACATATTTTGATGACTTTGACCCTAATGACATAATGGTGACACTGAGCTAGATGAGGACCATGATGATATGGTTGAGATGATGATGATGACATTTCATTGATGGCACATCCAAGTGAGTGATGGAAATGACCGAAACATGAAAATTTTGAAAGGAGTAGTAATAGACCTAAACACACTAGCTAGTGCCCAATTTTTTATTTTGAAAACCTAATGAAATGATAAAAAAATTGACTTGAGACCCTAACAAAAACCCTGTAAGAGCATATTTGATCACTGGTGATTGGCAGGACTGACAAACACTAACAAGGTCCATTGAATTATTTGTTTAATTATTTTCATTTGAATTATTGTTTCAATGTTACTTTTCATTTCTGGAAGTTTCATGAAGTTCTGGGCAGTGGCCTAAGACCTAGCCCTGAAAAAGTTGCACATAGTCTGGGGTCACTAGCTTTGGACTAGCTAAAAAAGACCCAAGTCGTTTTCATGTCTTTGTAGTGAGAGTGACTGGAGGGGCCCAGTCACATTCATTCCCATGTCATGGGAGCGACTAAGGCTCTAGGTCAATAAGATGTTGGGTTGCCTCAAGGGTTGGTCACCTAGGAAGGTTGGTTGGCTCTTGGAGGTTCTATAGCATGTGTAGAAGGTCAGGTTGGTTATGTTTTGTCAGTTCCACTTCCTTAACTATACCTTGGGAGTTGAATCATATCATAGTAGTCTCTCGTCACATGTTTACCCTAATGGATGGTTAACTTGGTAAATGTGGGAGGAGGGTGTTACAAAGTGGTATCAGAGCATGGTTCAACCCTTAGACTAGATGAGCGATGTGTTGGTCATGCATACATGTCTGTTTCATATGTGTTCCTTATTCTTGTGGTATATGTGCTTGTTGTGTATGCATGGTGGTGGTCATGGTTGTAGTTGTGTCACCATGTGTTGGCTTATTAGGGCCTGACCCAGGTTCGGAAGAGTTATTAGCCAAACAAATCCCGTGCTACGAGCCCTTTCAACAACAGTCCTCAGAGCACGGACTGAAGTCTCACCCGAGGTAGCAAGGGAGGGTGCTGGAAATAGGTTTCCGCACCCTTGGGATATCGTGATCTGGACTGGATGGGATCGCGCACCGTTTCATACACTCGTGCTACTTTGCACTGTTATCAAGCTTTCGCGTAGATCCGTACCAACGCACTCTTGTTATTATGAGTTTACTATAGATCTACTTTACTTCTTAAGGTCTTTAAGCAAACATTTAACAATAATACCCAGTGCGCACAAAAATATGCATAAACTTAGAGCATAAATAATAGATAGATTCCTAATAAAACACACAATGATTCAAAAATTCTTATCTTTATTGATCTATTTCCCAGTACTACCAGATCCGCCTTGTGAACTCAACTACAGGGGTCTATGCACACAGTTGTGGACTCTACTAGGCCACTGCGCACACAGCTGCAAAGCCTCTATCTATCTACCAACACCCTTGACTTGAGTTACATATACAGAGAGAATATTGCCCTCATAAACCCATAACATTCAATATCAAAACAAAAACTAACTTCTAACCTTAGAGCCTTGCTCTATTTATACATTCCCATGGTCTACGGACCATGGGTAGGTCAACTCACTTTCTATTTTCTTACATTATTTTCAGGCTAACAACCCTTTGACTTGACTCATTACCATTCACGCTCCGCGCATCTCGTGGAGCCTTTTACCATACTATTACCAAAATTGTGGGCTTTGATCCCCAAAACCATTACGCGGGGCCTCTGCTGCCTAACACCATGTGAAAGTTGATGGTGTTGTCGTTGGATGTGGTGATCATGAATTCATGTCAGTTGTATATGAATTTGTTATGCATGTGAGTGTTTATATGTTGTTATGCATGCATTGGCATGGTTATATTTATGCATGTATAGTAGATCAAACATGCATTATGAGATCATTGTATCTAGTTTGTGTCATCATGATGTTGTTGGTTGTTATGATGTTGATGTGTTGGATGAAATACAGCAAGAGATGTAGATCACCAGAGCAAGTTGTGGCACTAGACTTCATGGTAAGAGTAGATCGTCATATAGGTTTTTATGTTTGGCATGCATCTATTTGGTTAATCATTGTTAGAAGAATTAGGGTTACTTATATACTTGTTATTTTATTGTTGTTATAATGGTTACATGTATGATAAATTCTAGTCAATTAGTGTAGCAATATGCACATGTCTCTGATAGTCATGAATGATATTAACCTGTTGTTGTATGCATGGTGGTCATGTTTCCGATGATTATGGTCATTTCCTCTAATATCTTGATGTTATATGTATTGTGCTAATTTGGATCGGCCTCTACAGATGGTTAGGGTTATGGTATTCAAGTATGACTTGATATGTTTATGATATTGTGTTGTACTAATCTAGAATGATTGTGCCTATGTGATTGTTATGCTTGAATGAAAATTTTTTATGATTTTATGAGGTGAACTTGTTAGATAGTTACTATTAGGGATATCATGACATTATTTATGTTTAATTTGATGTGTTGTGAAGTTATATCGTGCTAATATAGATTGATTGTGCAAACAAGATAGCCTCCCTTGAGATACATTAAGGTATGAGTTTTCTTATGTTGTCTACTTGGTGCTTGAATGTTTTATTATGTTGTCTATCTGGTGCTTGAGTGTTTGGCATATATTATGTCATCTATATGTTGTTTGAATGTTTATTAATTGCAGGAAATGAGTTTGTATCTAAAAGATTGCATGAAGGAATGATCTTGTTTTAAGATAGTGTACTAACACTTATGTGCTAAGAACAATTGATATGTACTTGAGTGCAAGTAGGTGATAGTTGTAGAATTATGTAAATGATTGATGACTGTGAAGTTGACTATTGGTTATGACATGACTGTTCATCTTGGTGAAGATTGATTCCAAATTAATATACATGATGTCTTGATCTTTGGAACATGTGATTGACATGTGTGAATAGTTGTAAGGCAACATGCTTGATAATAGCGTGACAAGGTAATAGTTGATGTGTTTATATAACTAACAGTTAGGCAATGTGACATTACATGGTAAGACTCGATTGCAACAAGGCAAAAAGTTAAAAGAAAGGAATTGGGTAAGAATTTATTTTGGCCATGTTTGGAAACCCTAATTCCAAACAAATGAGTGCTTTGCATATAGGAAGTATTCTTAACCTTGATTTCATCCGAAATTATGTTGATATATGTTATATTCCTGAATATGTATTTGATAGGTATAACAGTTGGTTTTCATCTATGGTTGGATTCGTCAAGGTAATGGAATCCCTAGAGAGATGATATTTGTATGAGTTTAGTTACAGGTCGAAATGATGGGTACAATAAGGTAAGGTAACTATTATATTGTATATATATTTATGCACTAACATTTATATGCTTATGGAAGTATGATGTGGGGATTGCATGGCAAAGAGACTGCCATGAAATCTCGAAGAAGGCTCAAGTTGAGATTTCCCTTGCAAGCATTGAGAATCATGGGGATTGAGTCATGGTGTTTGTTGTTATTCTTGTGCTTTTGGTCCCTTGTGATTTGTTGTGCTTGATTGTAACTTTGTTTATGTCTAGTGCATGATCATGCCACTTTGTTTGCAGTGTCGTATTGTTATTGGTTTTGCATGGTTTTCTTCTTGTTTGTTTATTGTTCTTTCCTTTTAGGTTTTGAGGGCCTTGTGAATTGGTTGGGAAAGATGAAATTTAATGGAGTCCAGGAAGAGTTGGATGAAGCCCAACGGGTAATGTAAGGCCTAGATGAAGCTCGATGCACAAATAAGGGAAGTTGAAGGTAGGAATATGACAATTGGTTGGATTGGTTGGGTCCATTGTGTTAAATGGATGGTGGAAATACAAACATGAGAAAGGTAACTGGAAAGGTAAAGTAAATGGATTTGAGGTGTCAAATGCCTTGGCTATGTCGAGAATTGTGTTTCTTAATGTTGTGAATGTTGTTCACGAATAAAGGGAGTTCTCTTAACCTTGACCTTATGGTATTCGGTAATTATGTTGTGATCATGATTGTGTTGATGTCTATATATGTATGTATGTCATTTTTTGATAGGATCATGATTGTTTTATGCTAGTGATTATATATATATAGATATATATACTCTGATATATATATATAATATATATATATATATATATATTATATCTATGTATGGTATGTATGATTATGTATGTATGTGATGTATTGATGTGTATGTATGTATGTATGTATGTATGTATGTATGTATGTATGTATGTATGTATGTATGTATGTATGTATGTATGTATGTATGTATGTATGTATGTATCTATATATATATGTATGTATGTACGCATTTGTCTGACAGGGTCATCAGAAATCATGATTGTTTAATGCTAATGTTTATATGTATCTAGGTAGGTATGTATGTCATTTTATAATGGCACTGTGATTATTTTATGCTAAGTTTTATATATATGTATCTATTTATCTATGTATCTATGTCACTGTCTAACAAGGTTTTCAGGGATCATTCTGTGGATGAATGATTGCTTATGCAAGTTAAGGGCATGAAGAGATTCCTAGTTTTATGGGGAATCAAGTGGGGAGAGTAACCATGATAGATCTACAAGGTTAGTATCATGTGCATATGAATTGATATTATATGCTTGTACAATGCCTATTTTTATGTTATGGATAGGAGGTGTTGAGGGATACATCAACATAATGGAAGCAGTATGATCTGTGGCATGTTGAGGCAAGCATGGATGGTGGAAAGTCACTGGAAGCAAGGTTGCTTGGTAGAGACTATGTGGTTTTGGACATGCAATGCCACTATTGTGTATGTGTTGTGCATTTTTGCATTCAGTGATTGTACCTATGGTGTTGTGTGCATGTCATATATATGGCGTTGTGTGTGCATGATGGATATGCAGTGTTGTGTGCATATGGTGTTGTGCACATGTTTAATATGTAGTGTTGTGTACATATGGTGTTATGTACATGTTGTATATGTAGCGCTATGTACATATGGTGTTGTGTGCATGTTATACATGTGGTGCTATGTACATATGGTGTTGTGTGCATGTGGTGTTGTGTGCAAGTGGTGTTGTGTACATGTGGCTTTGTGTGCAGGTGTTGTTGTGTACATGTCATGCATGTGACATTGTGTACATGTGGTATTGTGTACATGTTGTACAAGTGGTGCAGTGTACATGTGGCACTGTGTACACATTGTACAGGTGGTTTTGTGTACATGTAATGTTGTGCACACGTTGTGCAGGTGGTGCTATGGACAGGTGGTACTGTGTACATGTTTTACATTTGGTACTGGTGTACATGTGGTATTGTGTGCATGTCATACATGTTGTGTTTCAAGCATGTGATACTATGTATGTGCATTGTGTAGTTGTGGTATCATGACATGTGTATTCGTTGTATTGTACTTTGTGTAGTACATGTATTGTGTTGTGTTATATGCCAGGTGTAGGGACATGTATTGTGTGGTGTTATATATCAGGTATAGATGTATGTATTGTGTTGTACATCAGGTGTAGGTGTATGTATTTTGTTGTGTCGTACGCTCTGTGTAGGTCTATGTGTTATGTTGTGTGTTGGGTGTGGGTATATGTATTGTGTGGTGTTGTACGTCGTGTATGGATGTACATGTTGTGATGTACAATGTGTATATGTGTATGTGATTGAAGAGAAGCAAAGGCACTGGTTGCTTGTTGGGTGTGGAAACTGATCCAGTGTGTGTACATAAATAACGAAGGCAGAAGTAAGGACCGATGAAGGATGAGTATCAATATTTTATTTTAGTTTTAATTATGCATGTGATTTATGATTATGGTCTATAATGATTACATGTGATCTATGATTCTAGTTTATGATGGTTACATGTGATTTATGATGGTTACATTTTGAGCCAATCGGATGTGATATGTTTATACGTGATGATTTGATCAAACAACTAGTTTGACTTATTGTAACAGGAAGTAAACAAGATTGCAAGTGTACCTGGTGGACAATCCACTTATGAGGTATGATGTGAATATATTTCAAATTATTTTAGATCTAATGGTGGTTATGTGCTTGGTACAAGAAAGCATGAAATACCCGATTGGGTGGTTGAAACTAACTGCAAGAATTAGTAGCGTCAATGAAAGGAATTGGAATAGGTAGCGGTATGATGGTAAAGTACTTCTAGATCAATGCAATTGTGGGACACTATTACCCAATAGTGTCCACTGATTTCCATGATAATTTTATGACCAGTATGATGGTTTTGAGGCAAAGATATGCCTTGGTTTTTGGACCTTCCAATGTGAGGATACCTTGCTAAGGGAGGGGTCACCCGAGGGATTGTGTAGTATAGAAGGGGATGTCCATGGAACTTGGAAGGTGTGTGACTAAACAAAAGGGGGTGAACGGATTTCCCAAGGGACTGTGTAGCGGAGAAGGGAAGGTCGGGGATAGATTTTTTTTTTTGTAATTAGCATTGCTAGATGGAATAAGATGCATATTGGGAGTGCACCCTAGAACAATGATCCAGTAATTGTTCACTAAGAGGACAAGTGATGCAGGATTATAGCAATGGACATTGGATGCAACTTTGACTTTGGTAGTGGATTTTGGACTTCCTAGGAAGGAGGTGGATTCTAGTATTACTTTGAGGGTGGAGGTGTGAGCCTCTAAATTCCCTTGTTGCGGATGCAGGCATCACATCCTTTTATTTGTTGTTTGAGAAATGTGCATGTGTGTATATGTGTATATTATTGTAAATATTGTATCAAGCTGGATTTATAAAGCTCCATAGACAGTATGATTATTTGTTGGTTGAAGAAAATGTGCATGACTATATATGGTGGTTATTGTAAATATCGTAATGAGTTTTGTTATAAAGCTCTAGTATACGATATGTTTGTCATGTTTCAATAGTGGTCATTGTAAATAGTGCAATGAGTTGTGTTATAAAGCTCCATGGGTAGTATGTTTTGCTTACGGTAGTCTTTTTGTTGTAGGTGTCATTGAACACCAAGGACGGTGTTCCCCCAAGGGGGAGGGTTCTATAACAACCCTGGTTAAAAATCCACATAAGAATATATAAGACCACAGTCATGGGACACAAATTCCAAGCTTAATGGTGGGAAAAACATCATAGTGGGTGTTCATTTCGGTTATTATGGTGAAAGGAAAATGTCAAAGGCAATGCAAAAGGCTTTGAAAAGGCAAGGCACATTAATTGGCATTTTATTTATGAAATAAAGGAAATTAGGAGAAAAGGAAGGTGAAAGGTCACAAGTTGCATTTGAGGAGGAAAATCAAAGAAAATAATGGAAAATTGAAGGAAATAGAGGTCTCGTTAATAAAAAAAATATTATGAGGATCAGTTGGAAAGATTTTTCTCAGACTTTTGTTGGTTCAGTTTTGGAGCTCTCTCTCTCTATTCTCTTTCTCTCACACTCTTGGACACTTAGAGTTTTCTTGGAGCACTTCAGCATTGGATAAAAAAAAAGAGAAGAAGGCAAAAGGAAGCAAATATCAAGTAAGGAAGAGTAGAATCAAGTGGCTAGAACGATATTCTTTGCAGGTATAGAGTTGCATGTATGATTTCCCTACTAGTTTTAGCATGCATGGTTATGCATGTGTGTTCTTGGTTCTCTTGTTGTCATTGGCATGGGCTTTTCCATGAGTGACAATGTTTTTCAGCCTAGGCTTTCCATTTCTGGATAGCCATGGTGTGATGGGGTTCTCATGTTTTGGTTGAGCTAGATTTCCAGATGGATTTAAAATTGAGAGAGGTGGATATCTGAAATAAATAACACATGGGCTAGTGATCCCTGAACCAGAGTGTGGATTGTGGTAAATCCTTGGCCTAGTAACCCCTGGACTAGATTGTGGGTCATGATAAATTCAAATTTTGTGTTGCCTCGGTGGGCCTAGGAATCCTTGACTGGTGAATGGCGGGATATACAATAAATCCTAGAGGTGGGTACCCTTCATTAGGACTAGGAATCCTTGGTCGGTGAATGGCAGGATATACGGTAAATCCTAGAGGGTGGTGTCTCGATTATGGCCTAGTGATCCTTGAATCAGACTATGGATTATGTTAAATCGTAGAGACTATGAGACAATAAAATTCCTCGGGTGTGGGTGGATAAATCCGATGGCATCCATGCTTATCTGGTTTTTTTTTTTGGTTATGAGTCCCACATTCAAGCTTGGAATATGGCACAGGGGTGATTGGATGAAAGAAAGATTTAGTTCAGTCAATATATGGTCGGGTGGTTTGTGGAAGTCCCAAACCTGGTTGGCTTATGAATTCATTAATAAGAGCTTATTCTCCAAAGTATTTTATGTATAAATGTATTGGTTCATATGTGGTATTTATGGTTGTCCTATCCTTATTATTTTTGTTATTTATATGTTGGTTATGAGTATGTTTTATAATAGTGATGGTGTATGGTTCTCAACATGTTTTGGTTGAAAAATGAATGAATAGTGAATATATGACATAATAGATGATAATGCAACTAATGTGATAATGCATCAATGCTTCTTAGCGATTTCAGATAAGTATGAGACCCCTATGCTCATATTTGTTGTTATGACCTGTAGAATGCATATTTGTGACATGTTTGACAAAAAGTATGTCATGGATAGTAGGGGTCCAGTCAAGTGTTTATTCAAGTATTTTCATTTGTATCATTGTTTCAATGTTACTTTTTATTTCTGGAAGTTTCATGAAGTTTTGGGTAGTGTTGTAAGACCTGGCCCTGAAAAAGTCGCACAAAATTTGGGGTCACTAGCTCTAAACTAGCTGAGAAAGACCCTAGTTGATTGCATGTCCTTGTTGTGAGAGCGACTAGAAGGCCCCAATCGCATGCAATCCCATGTCATGGGAGTGACTGAGGCTCTAGGTCAATAATATGTTGGGTTGCCTCAAGGGTTGGTCACTTGTGAAGGTTGGTTAGATCCTAGAGGTTTTGTACCATGTGTAGAAGGTTAGGTTGGTTGTGTTTTTTCAATTCCACTTCCTTAACTATACATGGGGAGTTGAATCAAATCATAGTCACCTCTCATCACATGTTTACCCCAGCAGACTGGTTAACTTGGGTAAATGTGGGAGGAAGGTGTTACAAAAGATATGTGGTAGTTACATGCCTTCTAAACTATGTTACAATGAGGCTCGAATGACATTTTATTCTTCAGAAATAATGGAAAACTCTAAACATCCAAAAACCTAATCCTAGTAGATGATGCACCAAATGTCTGTGGGCCCCGTTGGGGTAAATTGGTACATCAACTTATTGAGCTCATAGATTTGGCATAAAATTCATGTTTGACGCGTAAGATACTACTAAAGAGTGTTTCTACTAATAATTTTGCACAACTAATACTAGAGAAAAATAGCAAGCTCACATATTAAACATAAGACTTATTGGTGAACTTGACCTGGAAAAGCCCCACTGTTGGGGAAAATCAGTCTTCTAAGATTTTTTATTTCTCTTGTTTACAAAAAAATTTTACAACAAAATAATAATAAGAGATTACTTATGTGTGCCCTTTTGAAGAAGTTAATCAAATATCATCTTTTTGTAGTGAAATTATAGACTAGTAATTTCACACAGTCATCCTCCTTCCAACTAGGAATATGTTCTCTTGGAATCTCTCCCACACAGGGAATCAAAAAATTTTGTCTGCTATAGATAATGAGCCTCCATTGTACTTTGCTAAAAAAAAAATTGGGTCACTATACAACTAGAATTTCTCTGAATTTTTAGCTTCTGAATTGTCCATTGTTTCCTGAAAATTTTTGTCAATAAACTAGCAGGCTACTAGAACCTTCACAATTTTGGGCCTCGCAAATCTCGAGCCTCCACAAATTTTGGCCTCCACAGATTTCAACCTCCATATTCTCGCACTCCACAAATTTTGGCCTCCTCAATTCTCGAGATCCATAAATTTCAAACTCCATAATTCTCAACCTTCGCATATTTTGGGCCTCCAAAATTTTTGAATTCCACAATTCTTTGGCTCCACAAATCTCAAGCTTCCACAAATTTCAACCTCCACAAATTTCGAGCCTCCACAAACTTTGGGTTATTGATGTAGGTGCATTTCTGTTGTAAGTTCTTCAAGCTTCTTCCTCCTTTCTCTCTTGCTCCTCTTCCCATTGTTCTCATGAAAATAATGAGCCTCTTACTCCTTTTTCCTCCCTTTTGTCTTCTCCATAAAATGGAAATCCTATCCCTAAGATCTAACAGTTGATATTTAATCTCAAACCATTTATATCAAGGGTGGAGATTATTCCCCTACGTGACCCCTCTTGATGTGGTCCCCCTTTTTATTAATGAGCCTCCCTAGTACTTTTTGATGTTTTAGTACCTTGGTCACTTTCTCTCATAAACTGACTTTTAAAACATAAGTCACTTTAATAATATAAAGTGTACTTTAGTACTTTACATATAAAGTCTTTGTTAAAACACATGTGACTTTAATAACTTAAAGTACATAGTACTTCTCCACATAGAAACTACTTTAGCCCCTTTGATATTAATAAACTCATAGTGTCACTTACACAAAAGGTGATTTATGTGTCTCCCTAGGCCAAAAGGAGAAATGCCTAGGAAACACCTTCTTGGTACCATTTTCAATAGGAGAGAGTCAATTTCCAGAGAAAGTCAACAAACTCAGAGGGAATCAGCAACTCAAAGGAAGACAACCTTTAGGTTCAGGAAGTCATGCTACAAGATGGTCATGCAGGATGCTCAAGAGCAGGAGGTTTCTAGGAGCATGTGTCTTCGAAAAAGGGTCACTATCATACAACATGAATTGCTTATCTATCATATGAAGTAGTTGTGGTAGTGTATCAAGGTTCGAGATGTGTTCTAGATTCGAAGGCAAAGCCAATCCCAGTTGGTTTTGTGAGAATGCATCCCTCACCAAGAGGGAGTGTTGATGTTTTGGGTAGCATCAAGAGTATTCTCATGTGTAGGGAAAGTGGGCTTAGTAATGGGGATTTGCACCTATATACCCATGGTATTACACCTTTTGAAGTATAAGTATAAGGGTGAGTGATTCATTCGTGTCGTCTTGTGACTTGGCAAGAGAGCTGAGAGAACCTGTGAAGGGATGAGTTGGAGCAGAGAGGGCCTATGGAAAACTGAGAGGGCCTATGAAAGGTGGTTGGAAAGAGAGAATCTTGTGAAGTTAAGGTTGAATAGGCCTCAAACTTGTGGAGGGACAAGAGGGCCGAGGAGGTCGGCAAGAGAACATCTTGTGGAGGAGAAGGTTGAATTAGCCCTAGACCTTTGAAGGCCAAGAGGGCCTGTGGAAGGTGGCGACCTATGGAGGGCCAACATGCCTTTGGTGGTTAGCAAGAGAACATCTTGTGGAGGAAAAAGTCGAGTAGGCCTCAAACCTTTGAAGGATGAGAAGCTTATGGAAGGTGGCAACCTATGGAAGGCCAAGAGAGCCTATGGTGCTTGGCAAGAGAGCTGAGAAGGATGGCAAGAGGGCCTGTGGAGGGCCAACAAGGATGATAGGGCTAAGAGGGCCTGAGCAAGAGCACAGAGTCATGTAGGGGCACGAGACATTGAGAGAGATATTCTCTCAAGCAAGAAAAAGATTTGCATTAGTAATCTTGCAGGTTTGTTGTGAGTCAGATACTCAAATGTGCCAAGTCCAAGGAAAGAGCACGAAGCAACAAGGGAGATCTAGATCAGCCAAATCGAGGACAGATATAGGGCTTGATCTATTGGATCAAATCCAAGGTAATTGTTGTATATGTAATTTCCTCAAGGGTCATTATCCCTTGTATGAGAGCCCTAGATTCTTGTTGAAGAACTAATAAAAAATTTGTTTTGGGACTGAAATTTTGTGTTTACTATGCATGATATAATTATTGATTTTATAAGTTTCGTTGTGCTAAATTTGTTTCTGATTAGGCACATCAATGGTTTTTCAGTTAAGTAGTTGGCTTAAAGTTAATTTAATATTGTTACTAGGTCTGGGGTGTGTATGTGTGCACTGAGTATAACAACACAAGTACACTGGAACAAAATTAATTGTATCTAAAAAAGTGTTATGAGAAATGAATGATGAATCTCTCTACCCTTAATTGCATCAGGTACTATGTTAACTGTATCTAAAAAAGTGTTATGAGAAATGAATGATGAATCTCTCTACCCTTTATTTCATCAGGTACCATGTTATGACTAACAGATATAGTCAAATAGCTATATGTCAACACCAAAAAAATTGTAATAATTTTGTAATACCTTGACACAATCAATTAAAATACTAATTTTGGTCATTAATCAACTCACTCCAAATTATTTCTTGATCTAAAAAATTCAAAAGAATTAAGTCAATAAAAAGAAATTCCAGAAGATAGAGAATAAAACTACTTTCTTGGGGAAAAACTGCATTTTTCTAGCAAAAAGTCTATGTGCATGTATTTAAATTTACAAGCCTTGCAAGAGGTGCTATGGATAAGAGAGCTTATTAGGGCCTCATAACGCTCTTCAATTGAATCCAAGAACAAGAAGTAGGTTTATATTTCTTAAATATTAGGTGCTATAGATAAGAGAGCTTACTAGGGCCTCATAACACTCTTCAATTGAATACAAGAACAATAAGTAGGTTTAGATTTCTTAACTATTCACCAAGCCAGCAAATGCAAAAGGAATATATCAGAGTAAGCTTTCCATTCAAAAAAATAGAAGGCTTACATTGGTCTCCATTATGATGTTATTTGTAACCAAAATACCCTAAAAAACAAATTCCAACTCTAGAGAAACATTTTTGTTGCCAAAGAACAAGAAACAATACATGGAAGGAAATTATAACCTCTTTTGTTGTGAAATTTCCATGCCCATAGTGCCAAGGAGACAATAGCTACGTTTGGGCCAAATATACTAAGTTTTATAAAGCTAATTGTTCTCATCAATTGATTGGTGCATGAGCATTGTTTTATAAAGCTAATTGTTGTAAAGTATTTGGTTGAGTTTGCAAAAGTCCCATTATCCATAAATACAAATAAAAAGGATCTCCACAAGTCAGGCTTAGGTCAAATGAATGAAAAAAATGATTAATAAATAAATTAACTCAATAATTAAATATTAAATTAATTAAAAAAAACTTACAAACAAACATGTATGAAGGAAAGATATCATACCAAATATCAGAAATTGTGCAAGGAATGAAGAGAGCACGGTAAGAGAGCCCTGGGAAGTTGCGTCAATAGAACTCAAATTGCACAAGTAATGGTTCGATAAATACACAGAGGTAGGTAATATAAGTTGAAAAGTAAAGTGGCTTATTTAATTTATTCTTTTATTATTTAAAAATGAATATCATGTTTATGTGTTGCAGATGGAAAAAAGAAACTTGCTACGTTGGATATGTATTTTTTGTGTGAATTTTATTTTTACTTAATGATTTTGTGATAGTTCTTTAATAAAGTATTAAATTATAGTTAGAGTTGAAGAGTAATTAGGAATAATATTTGGTCTTGTAAATGTTATTAAAAAAGATATGATTTTAGTGTAAGTAGGATCTATTCTATGGCTGAGCTCGGTCTTCTGCTGTCTGTCCTAGGGCATTCGTATTCACTGTAGATGACTTAGCGCTGCTTATAAAGAGCCGGTGGTTTTGGAGCGCATGACCGGGGTACTTGCATAGGTATTTTTCAGCTTTTGTTTTATGCTTCCCGAGTAAGATTGTACTATTTCATGGCTTCAACAATAATTACAAAGAATATATGAAAATAAGGTTAAATATTACTAAAAACACATGATTTTAGTAGAAATAATTTCAAAAATAGCTAGAAGGGATACTGGCTTTCTTGCAAACATTATCTAGATTAAAACCATCTTTTGATTCTAGAGTGAGATCTAAAACTACTTTTAATTAACTAAAAACGCATCTTAGTCAAATATAACAAAACAAATGTCACTAAAAAACACATGATTTTAGTAGAAATAATTCAAAAATAACCACAAAGGATATTGGCTCTCTTACATATATTGTTAGGTCCCTATACTACCAGTGTAAGCTCTTATTGTTATTAGTACAACCCCCTTATTATATTGTTGTGCCCATGTAGTCCCAATATTGTTATTATTGTGCCCCATAGAATCTCACTATTGTTATTATTGTGCCCTTACATTATTATTGTATGTCGGCACTGATTATATTATGACCCCTTAGACTATTATATATAGAAAGGAGGCCTTGTCATTTGTATCATCCAAGAATTGTTTATTTGTGTAATGCAAAGGAGGTTGCCCCCTCGAAGAGACTGAATTCTAAGGCACTGATCTATCTTTTCTATATTTTTGTGAGCTAGTTTCATAACATTTGGTATCAGAGTTTTGGATTCTAGGGTTTCGCTGCTCCAACAGGTCATCGTGGAATTTTCACTATAACTATTTTTTTGCGACGTTTCAGATGATAAAAAGAAACCATTTGGGTTGAAATAGTTCTAAACCTCGGGTCCAAATTTCATATCTTGTCTCGCTATATTTTCGGAGATATGATCTGAGGAAATTAGGGTTTTTGCAAGCTCTAGAATTCCATCTCAAACAGATCATCGTGGAATTTTTTCTATACCTTTTTGGCTACGAAGTTGCAGATGTTGAAAACAAAACCCATTTGAGAATCGTTCTGAATCTTGAGTCTAAATTTCAAATCTTACCTCACTATATTTTCGGAGATATGATTTGAGGAAATTATGGTTTTTCCATAATCCTGAATTACATCCTAAACGGGTGACCTCGGTAAAATCTTCATAACTTTCTCTCTGAGCATCAAATAGAAATTTCGTAAGAAGTTTCAGAAAGAGTACAAACGATAGTTTTTTTGTATTGGTTTCGGGACCTAAGGTTGAAACAGTGACACGTGACACTTCGTACAAGTTCACTCTACTAAACGAGTCTATAATTAGGTCATCGTGGGAGATTTGACATACTCTTCCTTGCAAAATCCAATCTTGATCAGACTTTTGAGGTTAAAAAGAGGACTCAGAGGGCTACTGCAGAATGCAATTTCAGAACTTGGATATCTAAATTATAGAGTTACAATCATTTCAAGATTGAGTTCCTAAAATCAATAAAAGGCCATATGAGGAAGTTTGATGGCAAGGATCCGGTAAATTGGATACTACAGATGGAGCAATATTTTGATCTACATGAGGTGCAACTGTTACAAAAGGTACGTATTGCATCTTTATATTTATAATCGGATCAATTTTTATGGTATAAAAGGCTTTGTTCTCATAAACCACTTGTTACATGGTCAATTTTCATGTAGGAAATGATAGCGCATTTTGAGGATACAAAGAGCAACACCTTCTTTAGCCAATTGATAAATTTCAAACAAAAGTGTTCAATGGTAGATCTTATTGAGGGCTTTCAAAAATTGAACATAAGGGAATATGATATTCCAGAGAAGCAGAGGATTGATGTCTCCATAGGGACTTTAAAGGAAAACATTCAACATGAGGTTCGTCTTTAGGAACCCGATTCGTTGGAGAAGGCATTCAGGTTGGCAAGAAAAGTGGAAAGTAAAATTGTGGCAACAAGGAAGTCTACCCTGCACGACTATAAATATGGAAGTGTTGTTTCTACTAGCCTTCCACAACCTACAAGGTTGACACCACAACAATTGGAAGAAAAAAATAGCAAAAGGGCTTTGTTACAATTGTGACAACAAATACATTAAAGCTCATAAGTGTGCTAAGAAGAAATTATTTTACATTGATTGTGGAGAGGAGGAAGAAAAGGATCAAGAAACATCAAAATAAGAGGATATACACCAGGAACCAACCCTAGAGAAAGAAGAAAT
>APFE030042747.1:0-11003 GCA_000404065.3 Pinus taeda | reverse complement strand
ATAAATGACTCCACCATACAGAAGTGCCAAATTGTAACTCATACATTCATGCAATAACATATAAACAATTGAAAACTGTAAATCACTTTAAGAATATAAGCAGAAACGACCAAGAGATAAAAGTACCATTTATGACTAATCCTACTCATAAACTTCAAGAAAAAACGATTTATCTCTACTTGTTCTAACATCTACTAAGAGTACAAAAGTGCAACATCAGTATCAGACATCAAATGCAAACATTAATAAATCTCGATCCATCCATTCATCAAAACCTCCTCTGAGGGTGCAGAAGTGCATGTTCCGAGGACAAGTTTTTTGACAAATCTCTGGACCCTTCTCTAAATGCATGAGAAGAGTTAAAATACTACTTCCTAATTCTAATAATAGTGTCTTTACAAAATTTAGGATACGGTTTTCAAATGACCGTCATTTTTCTAATCTAATAAAAAGAAAAAACAAACTTCTAAAAATAAGGCTACTTCTGAACTTGGTCCTTAAAACTGCAAGTGTTCATCATGGACTTGAGAAGAGTCGGTTGGACGACTTCTGCGCTGAGCTGGGCTGCGAAGACAGAGTCTATGAGAGTTGGCACTACTTTTTCGGCTGCGTTTATGATGCATTTCACAGTCATCCATTGACTATGTGGCTTGACTAAGTATGCCCAGTAACACTCCCAATTTAACCTGTTCAATGCCTGAATCGCTTTTCCCTTTTCCTGCGCCTTCCATTTCCATTCTGCTTCCAGTCGTAGTTTATTTGGTAGGTACCCCGGGCTGGTCTCCTCGATTAAGTTGGCCCTGTGTAAATTCAGATTTACATAGTCGATAAGAATGTTTGCCTGCGTCGCCGCAGTCTCCGCTGCTTGTTCCGCCTACCTGATTTGATCGTCCCATTTATTAACGAGTGATTCTTTATGACTCTCATTTATTCTTGGTGCACTTGGTCTTTTCCCTTCATCTTCATCACACAACATTCTATACAGGGGTAAGATAAGCTCGTGACAAATCTGATAGAAGTGTGGGACAAACTGGCAATCCCATAACATCTTATGATAAACATGGAGAGGTAATGAGTTCTGGGTAGTCCATTTCCAACCCATAGTGGGAAATCTAGACACATATCAGATAGAATTCATAATATACGCAGACAGATAGAAAGGAGGATAGACCCTTTGAGACAAGGATCTTTTAGACCGGTAATTCATAACAACCGTGTATAGATTATAAGAAAATATCTTGGCCCAATCCATAATATCAGCGTTTGTGGCAGCGTCTATTAGTGGTAGCCATTCAGACGAAAATTTATTGATGTCCGACATCTCAAATAGCCTACAAAGAATGGCCGCAGCAAAACAATACGGAGAGGTGAGGGAACCAGTGCTGTTCATACCATTTTTTTCCTTTTTGAGCGGCTCCTCTTTTCTAGACCAATATTTAGTGGTCTCTGCGAGGTTTGGGTTCTCTGCTGCAAATTTCTTGACAAATTGTGCATTGTAAGTCGTCTGTGGTTGAGGAAGATGATACATAAGCTTTAAGTCTTGCGCGGCGAATGATCCTATGAGCCCATGTCCTTGAACCTTGAATTGTTTGTTGTGAAACTCTGCATTGTCAAGTATCCACTTGATCATATCTGTATACGGTAAAATTTTGGGCCTATCTGCTATCCGGTGAAGAAATGAACATGCTAGCTCCTTTAAGGACACCTCGGAAGAGCGTTGTGAGCCCACGACAGTATCAACCTTCATTACTCTAGGATTTTCTTCATCCAATAGCCTGTACATGCTTTCCCATGTCGAAATTCCTGAGTCTCTGTTGCAGGCAGTGTCTGTATACAAAGGCGCCATCTCCTTCATCTTTTCCTTCGCCTCGAAGCCTTGAGCTTTATGTTTCTTTCCCATTTGCTCCTGCTTTTGGCTTTGAATCATCTTAGCTCTTCGTTCCTGCAGAATACGAGTGAAGTGCAAATGACTGATTAAGAAAGGTGATGGGAGAGTTTTAAATGCAACAAATATATCAAATATGCCACTTTACATGAAGTAATTATTTACAAAAGCACGCGTCTTCATTTCATTTAATAATTGACAACTAATCCATTTACTATCATTAAAAGTGCATGATCTTTAGTCAGATTATGGTAAGTGGCTTTTCTTTGAATGGCGTGCCCGAAGGATTCGTGATTAAGTGATTCATGATTTGCTTACGTAACGTCGAATATCGTGCCATCTCAAATCGCGCCAATCGCAAATCGCAAGATCGCAGATTGCACCATTGCAGATTGCACCATCGTAGTGATCGCAACATCGCAGGTCGCAACATCGCAGGTCGCAGAAGTTTAATGTTTGCCAAATATTGCTAGTTTATTTTTTGCGATATGCGATCTTGCGATCGGTGATATCGTAGATCTTGAAGTTTTTCCTTATGAGCATTACTTCATTGCGATGCGATGTTATGCTTAACACGAGGGTCTTGCGCATACTAATATTATAGGGGAATGAAGGCATTTCCTATCTTTTTTGCAACGCAGTTTTAAAGACTTTTACCTTATCGTAGACTTAGGTTAAAAAATATTCGAAAGACCTTTCTAAGCTTACGATGGTAACCTTATTTTGAAGAAATAAAAAAAACTTGCTTTTTCTTAAAAAAATTAACTAAGGGTCCCTGTTCATTTAGTATTTTGGACAACACTTAAATGAACAAGGGGGGGTGTTGCTGGCCACAACAATTGGCGATTCACTTGGGAGAACCAGTTATCTCTGATCTTCTATTTGACGTTTTTCAAACTTCTGAAAACAAAAAATTTTCTCAGAAAACTTAAACTTTATTATAGAAAGATAAAACATATTATACTTCAAACTGTCAATGATATTTTGTTTCAACCCCTTTCTATTTTAATTACTTGTATCCTTAGCTTGTCCTTGCGTTTACACCAGCCCTTACTTGGTCTTAAATAAAAATTAAAATAAAGTCTTCCCTGTATAGCAGTCCTTTTTAAATATGCTTCTTTGTCGCAGGTAGAGCCTCTGCTGCCAGCAGGCGTCCATAGCCTCGACAGGGTTACCTATTACCCAGTAATGATCCTTTATCCCGCTTAAGGTTATTTACAACCTTTCAGAGAAAAACCCATTTTGACACTTTTTCCTTTTTTATTCTCTAAAGAACAATGTCTTGGTTTGGTGGCCAAATTATGACACAGTCATTCACTTGATTTACACTTTTGCTGAACAAGCTGGCTCGTGATGAGACCCCTTGTCTTTTGATTGCAACAATATTGAGTCGTTGCCCTGTTTTGGTGGACAGTATTGGCAAAGTCAGCAAGTTATAATATCTGTGATAATGATAAGCCGGCTCATGATGAGACCTCTTATTCTTTGAGATATAGTGTTTTCTCGGATTGTTTCTCTGAATGTTGCAATTTTCTTTAGCAGGGAGGAAGTCAATTTTTCATTAAGAAAGTTCTGGACGACAATAATAGAGCTTCTTTGGAAATGGTTGTTTCCACAGGGAATCCTTATTTTGTTATTGATGCCTTTCATTGTACTGACGTAAAATAATTCCTACACTAAGATTGCTTTCTTCAATTTTTTTGGAGTTGAAACTAGTATGATATCTGGGTTAAAGTTCTATTGATAATAAAGATCAAGTTTCCAAAAAGATTTTCCATTCATAGAAGCAGAAGTTCAAACTCTTGATAGAGAAAAGGTGTCTTTTGTAAACGTCAAATGCTCTTAACCAAAGAAAATTTTATTATGGAGAAAAATATTTAAGGAAATGAGAGGTAGACATTTCCTAGGGTTATGTAGAAAATAGGGATAATATCTAATCTTATTTTGCCTACCAACTATTAAAAGTAAATCTAATAACCTAACTAAATTACTCCTACTCCTATCCTAACTATATACAAGAAATTTGACTAGGTGAAATGATATTTCCAGTGGAGCCATCTTCTCATTTTTATTCCTACACGTATGTAACTTTCCAACATTAGTGTTAAGAACGGAAATTTTCTTGGACTGTTAATGTTGGATTTGGAATAAGAATGTATAACTTCAGTTGGAATTCTGTCCGAAATTTCTTTCTCATGAAAACTTCTTTCCAATTGGATATCTATTGGATCATAAAAATGAGGATGAATCTCTGCTATGGATTGATGATCTTGTAATAGAGGAAGTTCTGAAATTCCTTGACACAGTTTAGCTTTCCAAAATGGTAGCTCATCTTTTGAATGTTCCTTGATAAGGTGCTCGACATACCAGAGTAATATATCAAAAGTCTGAAAATTTAAAACACAATCCGATTTTGTACAAAATGAGTGCAAGTGAAAAAGGAAGAAATGATTATATGTACAAATAGTGTTAGAGCACAACTGGGATTGGCTTGGAATATTTTGTTGTTCACAAGAATTGGCCGGGTCTTGTGAATTAGAAGACAAGTTATGATTGTGAACAGGCATGGGGGGTTCTTCATGATATGAATCATAGATCGGGATATTGTCTTGGATAGTAAAATCAGGCAAATGATCTTTTTCTTTGAAATGAGGATTGAATGACATGATTTCCGAATTAGAATATCTCTCATTATCTGAGTTTTGATGGGTTATTTGAGATAAATCAATAACATCATCGTCGTCAAAGTAACCATCATAAATGATTTTACAGGTTTCCCTAGATTCTTCTTTTTTGTCATATATTTTCAGACAAAGAAGGTCAAGTGGTTCTTGTTTGAAAATAATCAAAGGATGTTCTATAGCTATCTTTTTATCTTGAAAACCTAATGATGACTCATTTCAATAATCCTCTGTGTCTTTTGAGATATCTTTAATATTGAGAGGGGAAAAATTATCATCACTAAAAACATCAGGATAAAGAGAAAAATGTGATTCTGAAACAATGCATCTGAGAATATCATTATGGAAAAATCTTTGTTCATCAAATTCATTATAGGCATCGGGCTTTAGATCATAACTTTGTGTACTAATACTTTTTGAAAGAGAAATAGTTTGTTGTTCTAACCTTGGCATCTACATTTGTTGACTTGCAACGATATTATCTAACCTTGTATCAAAGTCATCTCCTGGTTCCAAGGCAGGCTTCCCTCCAGCATTCTTGCTTTTGTCTTCTTGTATTAGAGCATTGATGACTCCTAGGCTTTGGGGACTTTCTTCATTATGAGCAATTTGTATATTCAAATTGGAATTCTCATTCATATTAGAAAGAAATGAGACAAAAATCGAACTAATTTCTGCTTGATCAGATATAGGAGGTAGGGAGTGTTCAGCATAATCTAAAGATTCTTCATCTATGAGTTCACTTTCAAGATCGTAATTTAGACAATTAAGATGAAATCGCATATTAAAATCCCTAACAGATTCATATTGTTTCCGTAGATAATCAATTTCATCATATACCTGGTCATAGTCATAACAATCAAATTCAAAAATGAAATCCTTGACGAATTGGTCCCAGCTGTGAATTGATGCAACTGGGAGGGTTCTGCACCATTTTCTAGCTTCCGTCGTGAATGTAAGAGTAAAAATTCCGCATAAAACGCCTTCATCAATTCTTTGAACATCATAACTTGAAACTCTTTGAATAAATTGAAGAGCATGATTAAAAGCAGAAGAATTATTCTTACCATTGAATTTTACATGAGACAAGAGTCTTACGACTTCAAGTGGAGTGTTGGAAGAGGTAGGAACATGGATGCAACTCCAAATGGGAAGTTTGTGAGCATCCATCCAGATTCAACTGTTACAATTGAAAATCATTCCAATAGACACTATGTTTAGGCCCTCCTTCTAGCGCCAAATATGTTGAAGCCACGAAAATCGGGTCGACAACAAGGGGGATACCCACCCGGTCTGAACCTTGGTTGGCAACTCCTTATTTGTTTGGTATAGCGGGTCCAACTGGGGATAATGGGACCAGTTTCCCAATCTGAGGGTGTGTGTGTGTGTAGAGTTGGATGAAGCTGATCTAAGAGTACTTTAAAGCTAATTTAATTCAGATTCTTAAACTAACTTTATGCTATTGTAATCTAATGAGAAACAACGCATCTAATATACGCTAACCCAGGGTGTATATCTTCTATTATGCGATCTAAAGAGATTTCAAACAACAACTGGTAAGAAAGATCATTCAGCTATCATAAGAATAGAAATCCATTAAGATAAACCACTTTGCATAAGAAGTTAGGCAAAATTATTGTGAACCGCAAATCGCATAATAAGTTATTCATATATCAGACATAAATAAATGACTCCACCGTACAAAAGTGCCAAATGGTAATTCATACATTCATGCAATAACATATAAACAACTGAAAATTGTATATCACTTAAAGAATATAAGCAGAAATGGCCAAGAGATAAAAGTACCATTTATGACTAATCCTACTCACAAACTCCAAGCAAAAACGATTTATCTCTACCTGTTCTAACATCTACTAAGAGTACAAAAGTGCAACATCAGTAGCAGACATCAAATGCAAACATTAATAAATCTCGATCCATCCATTCATCAAAACCTCCTCTGAGGGTGCAGAAGTGCATGTTCCGAAGACAAGTTTTTGACAAATTTCTGGACCCTTCTCTAAATGCATGAGAAGGGTTAAAATACTACTTCCTAATTCTAATAATAGTGTCTTTACAAAATTTAGGATGCGGTTTTCAAATGATCGTCCTTTTTCTAATCTAATAAAAAGGAAAAAACAAAATTCTAAAATAAGGCTACTTCTGAACTTGGTCTTTAAAACTGCAAGTGTTAATCATGGGCTTGAGAAGAGTCGGCTGGCTGACTTCTGTGATGAGTTGGGATGCGAAAACAGAATCTATGAGAGCTGGCACTACTTTTTCGGCCGCGTTTATGATGCATTTCACAGTCATCCATTGACTATGCAGCTTGACCAAGTATGCCCAGTAACACTCCCAATTTAACCTGTTCAATGCTTGGATCGCTTTTCCCTTTTCTTGCGCCTTCCGCTTCCATTCTAATTCCAGTCGTAGTTTATTTGGTAGGTACCCCGGGGTGGTCTCTTCGATTAAGTTGGCCCTGTGTAGATTCTCATTTACACAGTCGATAAGAATTTTTGCTTGCGTGGCCGCTGTCTCCACTGCTTGTTCCGCCTGGCTGATTTGATCGTCCCATTTTTTAAAGAGCAATTCTTTATGATTCTCATTTACACTGGGTGCACTTGCTCTTTTCCCTTCATCTTCATCCTGCCAAGCTAAGTATTCCGTCACTCGTCTGTCACTCTGATCATAGTCACTTCGCAAGTCCACCACTTGATTGGTGATCTTATCGCTCAGCTCGCAATAGTGACTCCACTGTGATATCTTACGTCCCAACTCTTCCTGTTGCTACAGTAGTTGCTCATTTAAGTCAATAGATTCTGAAATAAATTCCACAAGCTTAGGCTCATATTTATGCATTTCTTGTAAAATTTGCAATTGCTTTCCTTTCTCGTCTAGACTTCTTTGATAGCCTATCTGCATCTGCTGAAAGTCTTCCTGCAACTTCTCGAGCTGTTTGGAAGCTTCAATACTAGCATTCGCTTGTTGCAACTTTCGTTGTAGTAGCTATATTTGATCTTCTTGTTCTTTCAATAGTTGCTGAACTTCCGATGCCTTGTCAATAGTTGCAGAAGCATATGCTCCTGCGATCTGAGACAACTTAGTGAGATTTTCAGTTGGGTTTTTGTTGGGGTCTTTCCATAAGATGTCCAAATGTTCAACATCTTGTGACAATGTATTTTCTAGTTTTATTTTCTTCCTCTGTCTCCTTACAACTGCTTTATGTTGGGGACTATAGAATACATCCAGTGGGGGAATTTCTTCTACATTAAGTAGAAGCTCAGAAGGTGGAGCGATAGAAATGTGCTATGTTTCTGTGACACTGCTGACTATGGTTGAAACCACTTCTTGCGCTACCTGTGTATTGTTCACAAGTGTTCTTGGGGCTTGCTCTTCAAGATTGATCAGCTCGTTGAAGGTTTCCCATTCTTTGTCCAGTTTTGTTGTGACGAGTGGCGCTTTAATTACGGGAGGGGGGACATCTCTTGGCGGGGAGGCGATAACTTGCTGTTGCGACATTGCACTTGACTGAGCTGTATCTTTAGCTGTTTCTACGTTTTTTTCTTGGTCGCTTCCAGACCCTTTAGAATGTTCAGGCACTCCTTGCGCAGTGTTAGATTTAGATTTAGAAGTGCTAGAGTTTCCACTGAGGCTAATGCTGGGAGTTGGTTCTCTGGCAGGCAGTCACAGCTTCTCTAGAGGAACACTGGCCATCCTTCTTTCCCTGTATAACATGAATATTTGGAGGTCATCTGGAGAAAACTTCGACCGAGCTTCCAGCAAAATTTCCTGGAGGGAGCTTCTACTCTAAAATAAATCATCAAACAAATCTTTCTTTCCAACGAATACTTTTATTTTGACGTTCGTTGTGAAATCTTGGGCAACATCATTTGGGTCAAATGGCCTTGCTGGGAATTTAAATAATTGTAGACACGTCACATTCTCCACTTCGGTGAAAGCGTGTCCTACATCGAATAATGAGAAGGCCCCACAAGCTACAGGAAACTGAAGCCATATGGCCTTCTTTTTGTCTTTTAGGTCTTTGGTCAGGCCGCCTTCTGAACAGGTTTGATATGCAATTTCCCGAGCCAAAAGTTTATCGGGGATATATAGAGGTAGGACATGTGGAGGTACAGTGCTTCCAAACACTCTAATATAGGTGAACCATTCTTCCCCAAACCATCTTGCGATGGGGATGATGTCTATCTGTGCCTCGAGGGAGCACCTCGAGGAGTCTTCATCATACATCATACTATACAAGGGTAAGATAAGCCCATGACAAATCTGGTAGAAGTGTGGGATGAACTAGGAATCCCATAACATCTTATGATAAACATGGATAGGTAATGGGTCCTGGGTAGTCCATTTCCAACCCATAGTGGGGAATTTAGACACATAACAAATAGAATCCATAACATATGCGGTCAGATAAAAAGGAGGATAGATCCTTTGAGACAAGGATCTTTTAGACCAGTAATTCATAACAGCCATGTATAGATTATCAGAAAAGATCTTGGCCCAATCCATAATATCGGTATTCATGGCAACATCTATTAATGGTAGCCATTCAGACGAAAATTTATTGATATCCGGCATCCGAAATAATCTACAAAACATGGCCACAACAAAACAATACGGAGAGGTGAGGGAACCAGTGCTGTACATACCGTTTTTGTCCCTTTTGAGCGGCTCCTCTTTTCTGGACCAATCTTTGGTGGTCTCTGCTAGGTTTGGGTTCTCTGCCACAAATTTCTTAATGAATTGTGCATTGTAAGTCGCCTACGGTTCAGGAAGATGATACATAAGCTTTAAATATTGTGCAGCGAATGATCCGATGAGCCCATGTCCTTGAACCTTGAATTGTCTGTTGTTCATCTCTGGATTGTCAAGTATCCACCTAATCATAGCCGTATATGGTAGAATTTTGGGCCTTGCTGCTATCCGGTGAAGAAATGAACATGCAAGCTCCTCGAAGGACGCCTTGGAAGAGCGTTGTGAGCCCGCGAAAGTATCAACCTTCATTATTCTAGGATTTTCTTCTTCAAGTAGCCTGTACATGCTTTCCCATGTCGATATCCCTGCGTCTCTGTTACAAGCTGTGTCTGTATACAAAGGCGCCATCTCCTTCGTCTTTTCCTTTGCCTCAGAGCCTTGAGCTTTATTTTTCTTTCCCATTTCTTCCTGCATTTGGCTTTGAATTGTCTTAGCTCTTCGTTCCTGCAGATTACGAGTGAAATGGAAATGAATGATTAATAAAGGTGATGGGAGAGTTTTAAATGCAACAGATATATCAAATATGCCACCTTACGTGAAGTAATTCTTTACAAAAGCATGCCTCTTCATTTCATTTAATAACTGACAACTAATTCATTTGCTATCATTAAAAGCGCATGATCTTGAGTCAGATTATGGTAAGTGGCTTTTCTTTGAATGGTGTGCCTGAAGGATTCGTGATAAAGTGATTTATGATTTGCTTACGTAACATCGCAGATCGCGCCATCGCAAATCACACCATCGCAAATCGCACCATCGCAGATTGCTAGAATATAATATCGCAACGATCGCAACATCGCAGGTCGCAGAAGTTTGATGTCTGCCAAATCTTGCCAGCTCATTTCTGCGATATGCGATCTTGCGATCGGTGTTATCGCAGATCAGTAAATCTTGAAGTTTTTTCCTTATGAGTATTACTCCGTTGCGATGCGATGTTATTCTTAACACGAGGGTCTTGCGCATACTGATATTATAGAGAAATGGAGGCATTTCCTATCTTTTTTGCAACGTTGTTTTAAAGATATTTCCCTTATCATAGACTTAGGTTAAGAATATTCAAAAGACCTTTCTAAGCTTATGATGGTAACCTTATTTTGAAGAAAGGAAACTCTTGATTTTTTTCTTTAAAATTTAACTAAGGGTCCCCATTCATTTAGTATTTTGGACAACACTTAAATGAACAAGGGGGGGTGTTGCTGGCCACAATAATTGGCGATTCACTTGGGAGAACCGGTTATCTCTGATCTTCTATTGACGTTTTTCAAACTTCCGAAACAAAAATTTTCTCAGAAAACTTAAACTTTATTATAAAAAGATAAAACATATTATACTTCAAACTGTCAATGATATTTTGTTTCAACCTCTTTCTATTTTGATTACTTGTATCTTTAGCTTGTCCTTGCATTTACATCAGCCATTACTTGGTCTTGTAAGAAAAATTAAAATAAAGTCTTCCCTGTGTAGCATCCTTTTAAATATGCTCCTTTGTCGAAGGTAGAGCCTCTGCTACCAGCAGGCGTCCATAGCCTCGACAGGGTTACCTATTACCCAGTAATGATCCTTTATCCTACTTAAGGCTACTTACAACTTTTCAGAGAAAAACCCATTTTGACACTTTTTTCCTTTTTTTTTTTATTATTATTCTCTAAAGAACAATGTCT
>APFE030042743.1:0-28896 GCA_000404065.3 Pinus taeda | reverse complement strand
TCAATAACATGAAATAAACTAGGTATATTAGAATATAATTTAGATTGCAAAGAAGTCCCACAAAAATCCATTGGAATATATATATATATATATATATATTCTAGGGATCGTCGGGTCAATAAACAAAGAAATATATGATGTAAAACCTTTAAGGTGCAAGCAACTGTGATCCTGTTCACTAGCAGGTCACAAAATTAGATGATTAATCTAGTTACCAGAAAAATGAAACTTGTCAATTCGATCCCCAACAACGCCGCCAAAAGATGTTGGTGCACAAATTATCCTGATAACTAAGGACTAACCGAGACCACCTCATTGAGGATCCTAGATCCTCCCACTCTAGGTGCCAAGGGATGACCTCCCTTTTACCACGGGGGGTAATCCCTAGCGATAATCAAAGTTGAATAGTCGTTGTAGAATAATGTAAATTAAATAAATTTTCTAGTAGAACAAATAAATAGACTAGATTATTGAATAAAGAGTGTTTTAAATAAAATAATATTTTTTAGGAAATAAAGATGGTAGGCATATAACATGTGAAAACTTATTAAAAAAAAATATTATTATAACTAAGTGAAGTTTAAATTAGTATACCATATTTCTCACCAAACATAAAGGTTAGACAAAATTAAAATTAAAATAAAATGAAAAGAGACTAACCAATCTAATCATGTCAAAGCATTTCTAATCACCACATATTATCAGTGTAGTAAAGAAATGAAAAGTGAAAAATAAATTAACAATAAAAAATAAAATAGGAAGGCTGATTTTATGGTATTTAAATTTATGTGCAAATAAAACCCTAAATAACATGTATTGTTAGAATTTCGTTCTGCAACAAATAAATTCAAATGTAATTTAAAAACTTTAAATAACAAGTATTCAAGTATTTAAATCATTATTGCATGCAATATTATTGAATAATCATGTTATATCAATAACCTACACAACGAACCAGGGAATAAAACCTCACATAAAAAACACACAAAAATAAAAGAAAGAAATAGATATTATTAAATAAAATCCTCATAGTCATAATGAACAACACCACTATAACAAGTACATGATGGTCTTAAAAAGAATAAGTCTTCATCTCTGATGCACCATCATCCTTCAATCTACCCCTCAAAAAAGTCCATGAAACAATCTTCTATCTCTTCTTTTAAATGTCTAGAAGTTTGTTTTATTTTTAGTTTCCATAACTTTGAGTAAAATTACATTAATAATTATTGTTATAACTAAGTGAATTGTATATTTATTTCTCCCATTAATCTCTCATTCAAATCTTCAATCAAAATGATTATTAAATTGCCCATGGTAAAATTCTTGCACAAATAAAGAAAAGTGTGTGTATATATATATATATTGCATACTCACCCATAAAATTGTGAGTTTGAAATGAAATCTGAAATAAATATATAATAAATTCTAGATACCCATTTCAATATAAAATTTAAATAATTCATCTTTCAATATTCTTTCACATTTAAACTCATGGATGTGCATTTTCAATTCACCATTAGCTCCATAAAAAATACAAAATTTAAATCAAACCATAGTATTATTTAAAATTTTATTATAAATTCTCAAAATTTATTTTTAAAAAAAATTCAAATAAAATTTCTAAATGACTAATATGTTATATAAATATCAAAATATCATAATATATATATATTTATTATATTTTTAATATATTAAATAATTTAATTTTTAAATATATATATATGAATTGTAATATATATATTAAACTTTATTTTAGATCTTTTAAATATAATTCAGGGTCGTGGAAGAGAGAAACTATTCCAACCGAGACCTAATGGTTTGTTGAAAGGTTTACAACACTCATTCTTTTACCGACCATGCCTCGTACACGTGGTGGAGACTCTTAGTTCGTATGAAGGGAGGGTTAGGTGATATGTATTAGTATATGTCTGTGTTTTTATGAAACGCGAGTCAGATGAGGAAGTGAGATAAGTTAGTGATGAGGAAGTGAGATAAGTTAGTGAGTAGTTTATATAATTTTTTAATTTTGTTCATTATTTTATTTAATTTAATTCATTTTATATTATTTTATTTATTTTTTTTCTCTGCAAATACTAAATTCTATTAACTGTAAGGTAAAATATTTTTATATAGTATCGAGGCTTGGAAGCGCCCAACAAAACAGAACTTCCCCTTTACAAACATAAGTTGGGAAAACCAGTAACAGAGATCAAGAGACCAAATAAAAGACATAAAGAGAGACATGTGTGCCGAGAAGAAGCACTGAGCCAGCACAAAAACATAAAATCATTGCAAGCCAGCACATGATATGTCACCAAATCCTCAACTGGAAACCAAAAACAGTAGGACATTAGCACTGAGCCTTGACCGTGAGCCTGAAATAGTAGCCAGAACAGAAAAAGGGAGGCAGTCCCAAGTGGCGCTACTTCCCCTTTGTCGTGCCATGGTTCTTCTTCTCAGCCAGACCTGCATCATCAGTGCTCAGACCTTCATTGCCGCCCAAGTCACTGCCAGGGATTGTCATGGTATGGCTTGCTTCAACATGAGTCCCTTCCTCAGCAGCAGGTCCTGTATCTTCAGGGGGAGGAAGATTTTTGAGAAATTCCTCCTGTTTAGACTTCTCATTTTTCCAATTCTCCAAGCTGTCTTTGTCCGTGGAATGCTCACTACTATGGGAAGGATTAGGGGCAATGCAGGCCAGAGGGGAGACCTGATTTTCCTCTTCTGAGAGAATAATGGTGATGTGAGTAGTAACAAGGGGCCTATGCAAATTACTTTGAAATTTAAAGTGCGTGGTTTGGAAGGCACTGTTCGGAATAGGCTTATGACCAGAGCTTAAAGATGGCTCAGCTTCATGGACGAGGGAGGGACTGAAGGGTTCCTGCGCAGTTTCCATAGCATGACCGGCTGGGGGATGCAAACGGTTGTCACGACGCCCCCCTGAACGATGCCTCTTGCCCGAACGAACCATGATGACAGACAAGAGGTAGGGCGCAAATGGATAATGGACAGGAGAACCAACAGAACAAAGTCGGTTGAGGCGAGAGGGAGGCCCAACAGAACTTGCAAACGACAACACAATACCACAGAACTTGCAGAGGACCATAGAACTTGCAGACAACAACACAATGCGTGAATCCAAAACAGGGGAGAACTTACCCTTGATAGAATTGGCTTGGAGCTCGCAGTAGTGAATCAGAGTCAGTCCATCACCAACAACCTCCGCAAACCAGGTTCCGTTGTCGAGCCACTGAGCACAAGGCATGGTGAAATAACTATGGAGAAGCATGATTATAACTGAGGGAATGTTGCGTCGATCAGCGCATTGCATAAATGCGAATCCGCCATTAATAACTTTCCCCAACTCGCGTGAGTTTAAGTCCCGGGAGGCCACACTACTCTGCAGCTAGCAGTACCAGACATTAACTCCTTGCATGGAAAACAGTAAGGGTGATGGTTTAATAATAATAAATATATTATTTAATTTATTAATATATATATATATATATATGATGATTTTAATTTAGTTTAAGTTAGGTTTAGATTTTAATGATATTTTATTTTTTTTTTGTAATTACTTTGTTTAATTTTTAATTTATTATAATAATAATTGTAATTTATAATTATAGTTATTAATTTACAATTAAGATGTTGATTAATTATAGTGATTTTTTTACAAGTTACAATAATATATTTGATCCAGGGTAAATATGAAAATTCAAGAAAGTGATTGATGATTACAAGAATATGAGAGAAGAAGTCATATAGTGAGGGAAGCACGAGACGCAACCGACAGAAAGAGTCAAGATTTAACTGGGGTCAAATTGGCAACAACAGGTCCCATGCTTATGGGGTTGGGAGTGAGAAGAGTTAATATGCAAATGGTTTACATATTAACTCTTCCCACCCTCATACTCATGAAGGTGAGGTGAGGGGAGTTAATATGCAAACCATAATCATGGTAACTTGCATATTAACTCCGCCCACCCTCATGAGGGTTGGAGTAGGGGCAGTTACTATGTAAACCATGAAAATGATTAACAAAGCACATACTATTTTTCTCTACCAATAGTAATTAATGTCAAGTTGCAATTGATTTAAAGGATTAATAATCCCTACATGGAAATAGGGGCTAAGGTACTCAATCCAGTTCATGTATATTTATAGGGCAATGTAAAACACTACGCAATCAAATGAATTTTGAAAGAGAAATAAAATAGTGTTGTATATATCTATATGTATGAAAATATAATCTAATGGTCTTCTCAAATTTTATATCAAAATGTCTAGACTAAGTTTCAAGCATGCACTTAAAACAACACTTAGAGTAGACATCATATATTAAAATTTGTTTTCACTTTGTATGCTACTCAAAATAAACAGTAAAATAACAAAGAGAAGTAACTAAGTCTAGGCATTAAGGAAATGAGAGGTTCACTTCAATGTAATGAGCCAATGTAAATATTAAAGGTCAATACATATATTAAATTTGGGTTAGAGATGGGTAGACCATCAAAAAGCCAATGTAGATTTTAAAGGCCAATACATATATTAAATTCGGGTCAGAGATGGGTAGACATAAAAAAAAAACCATCGATAAGTTAAACCATGTATTGGAGAATAGGTGTTAAATCTTAAAAAAAACCAGCAAACCAGAAAGATTTCAAAACAATTTTTTAATAAAAGTGAATTTGGATTATTTTTGTAAAATACTTTTGGAATAGTAAATTTAAATATGAAAATTAATTTTTTATTAAAAAGTAATAATATTGGAAAGGAATTACAATTATAATTGGAATGAAAAATAATAATAAAAAAATTTAGATGGATTTTTTTCATAAACAATTTTTTAAAATAACACCATAGTAATAACCATTTTCTTAATCTTTATTATCTTTTTCTTTTCTATTAGGTTGACACGATATTTTTAGTCAATATCTATCAATATTTTTTAATTTTTAAAAGTATAACTAAATAATAAAAAAATATGTATTTTAAAAAAATATAATTTTATTTATATTTATTTGTAATCTAATTGGCTATATATTTGTTGATATTATTGCCAAATACTTCGTATAGAGAACCATCGGAAATTCCTATTTCCAACCCCATACAAAAGTAAATGCTGCCTGACATGCAAGGCAAATAACTTTAGCCCTCTGAGTGACAGCACACGAATCGAGATAGCAGGCTGGAGAGAGAGGACTAAAGCTATTTGCCTTGCATATCAGGAAGCATTTACTTTTCTATGGAGTTGGAAATAGGAATTGCTGAGAACCATCTACCGGAGGAGTATGATGGTTGTACTAAGTGGGTTGTACAAGAGTAATCGATGGTTGTACTAGGTGGGATGTACATGAGTAATGGATTCATTACTTGGTGAGCTGCATGTGTTTCTTAAACTGCGTTGGATATGAATTTGTGTCTCGACTGGGGAAAAGAATAACCCAAAAAAATAATTTATTGTTATTATATTGAACTTATGCAAAAAAAAATCGAAAATAATTAAGTATCACCTAAAGAAGTACACACAGGTGGCGAACACAAATGTTTCTTGGTTACTTCGTCGAGATTTTTGTGTTCATTATAAGAGGCAATGACACAAACTGTAAACCTTACATTTGAATTCGCAGGATAAGAGGGAGCCTATGCAATTTTTTTTAAGTTATTAGTGTAGCAAAAGGATTTTTTTTTAATTTTGAATTTGATGGACAAAATGTAAAATCATAATTGTAATGAAATTTAACAGCTAGTTCAAATACCATAGAATTTCGTCATAGTTTAAAATTTTGAATAGACTTATATGAAACTCATGAAAATTTCCCTCATTTACTGATTGGGATAAAATTTTATTTATACTTCAAAATTTTTATAAATCCTCAAATCAATGTGATGATAAAAGTTTTCCCACAGTTTTAAGAAACTATCATCAAAGAAAACATCATCTTTAAAAAAAGTAATGGCAAACCCTTGATGGAAACCCATGCCAGAACCTTCATTACTGATGTATTGTGTCATTCTTTTAATAACAAATAGTTGGCTTTTACTATGACGTCTTCATGTTAGGAGGAGATATAAACTTTTATGTGAAGATTTGATTTTTACTTGGTTGCTTGCTTTTGGAGGCTAAAAAGTTTAAGGTTATTTTTAGTGCATTTACATATTGCATTTCGTAGCCTATCCAATGGTAGGACTTCTTAAAATGCTAATTTTCAAGACTTTTATATATGTGAATTTAGATCGTAGAACTTTGTATAAATGAGTGATTATTAAAATTAATTATTATTGTAAGTGATTATTAATACTAATTATATTGTAAGTTATGGTAGATATCTTTGAGTACATAGAATTTAGTTGTATTTTAAAGTACAAATGTTAATATTTCCACCTAAGCAGCCATTAACTCTTTCATCTGGGGATTTTTATATATTAATTTCTTAATTACTATAATGATCAAATTCTTTCCTTTAAATTATCTTTGAGAAAATGATTTTTTGCTTTAAATTATCGTTGAGAAAAATAAGCAGAATAATAAATTACCATGTGAGAAAATTTTCTTATAACTTAATCTTCTTAACTAGATTATCAAAATGATCAAAGTCTTTCCTCCTTTAAATTATCATTGAAAAAATCGAGAGAATAATAAAAATAGTAGGTTAACAATAGATTATCAAAATGATCAAATTCTTTCCTCCTTTAATAAATCATTGATAAAATCAGAAGAATAATAAAAATATTAGGTTAACAATAGAACTCAGGATAGAATTTGTTAAAAAAACCATATACCTCTAAAAATTATATTTTAGTTCATTCCAAATTCATACAATTAACAATTTTGAAATTTATAAACATTAATATTCACTCATTTCGAGATTCATATAATTAGTAATGTTGAATTTTAAGTAAGTAACTATTGATGTAATTAGTAATTAAAAAAAAAATCACTTTGTAGTTAATGTATGTAATTGATATCTAATTAGTATGTGTTAATTAACTATTTAAATTTAGTTATAGGATTAGTTAAAAGTATATCAAATTCTCAGTATAAGAATTTTGACATGATCATTTAAAGTTAACCAATGTGTTAAAAGATCTAGTAATAAGAAGCAAAAGATATGATGACCAGGTTGAATGGTCCGGATGGTCCACACAACACACGTTTGTGACCCTTAAAATGAATAAATATACATGATAGATATTTATTAGAACATGAGGTGGCAGTTGGACAACTTCCTGTATGGTCCACACAACACCATACACACAACATAAACTTGTGACCCTTAAAATGAATAAATATACATGATAGACATTTATTAAAACGTGGGGTGGCAGTTGGGCAACTAAACCACATAAAATGCCTACCATTTGTTATTTATCACTTGTTTTATATAAAAAAGCAAAAAAAATTCCGAAAACAAAAACTAAAAAAAAAACCAAAGTAACACTGAATTATGGCTATTCCAAAATAACCCAACTACTCAATAAATATTTCTTACAATATCTTACGATAATTCCAAAATAAACCAACTAGTTAACAAAAAGATGCTTCGAGAGCGAGTGCCTTCAAAACAAAAGTGTATGTGATCGATAATGACACCAAAGTTGGGAAAGAATGATATCGAGAATTACATTTAATCCACTTTTTGAGTTTTATTCCAATGATATCGACACTTACGTTTAATGCACTCTAAGTTTTGTTGAAACAATCTCAATATCAAGTCAGAATAATTAATTTAATAAGAGATAAACAAAATGTTTCTCCTTGATATTGATAAAATGTTTCTCCTTAATTTAAACTTTAGTTTATCATACTTTTGCATCAAAACGACTTAAAATAAAATTTAAACCACTATTAAAACATTAAATTACTTTCCTCATAAAAATTAGTATGATATATAAAGTATAAATTAAATTATTTATAAAAAATAATTATATTATTATCAGTTGAATACAACTAAACCACTATATTACTTAAAGTAATTAAGTGAAATCATGTCCATTATAATATTTGAACCAAGCTTGATGTTCCACCGAAATCTATGCCCACACAATTTTTTCCCGTCAAACTAAAAGGATTATTAATACCAAGAAAATCAAAATATATATTGATAATGATAGTTTATTATTTTTAGAATAATAGATTTATTAATAACTTAACTATTATTTACTTTTTAAAAAATTAAGTTCATTTTTTTTATAATTTTTTTTTAGGTTTTATAAGTTGTTTTTTGAGTTGTTTATATGTTAAATATTTTGGAGTTTTTTTTGTCAATTTCTTTGTTGTTGTGAAATTTTGATTTGTGTTATTTAAAATATATAGATTCAACACACTCAAAAACTTTTAAGGCATTTTGATTGTGAAGAGTTCACCTATAAAACTTGTGATTTCAATGAATTCCTATCTGATTTTAAACAAATTAAATCAAAAAATAAACTGGAAAACTTTTAAGTCGCTATTTTTTTGTTTGTGTTTAGGTTGAATGGAAGAAGTATTGATCACCCACAGTGGGATGTTTATCACCACCATAGATCCATCTTAACACTAGATCAAGCAAGCATAGAGAGGGATCAAATCCCTTGAGAGACAAATTTCTCTTAGAATGAAAAGAACTTTTAAGTCTCACTTATAGACAAGGCCAATTGTTTGTTTGTGTTTAGGTTAAGGTCAACCTCTATATTGAATGGAAGAAGTATTGATCACCCACAGTGGGATGTCTATCACCACCCTAGATCCATCTTAACACAAGATCAACCAAGCATTGAGGGAGATCAAATCCCTTGAGAGGAAAACTTCTTTTAGAGTGAAAAGAGATTTGATTCCTCTCCGGGCTTAGTAGATCCAAAATTATGATGGATCTAGGTCAATTTAATTAGTTTAATTTATCCCTTTAAATAGACGATATTCCACATGAATACCATGAGAATATCAAGCTTAGTAGATCCAAAATTAAGATGGATCTAGGTCAGTTTAATTAGTTTAATTTATCCCTTTAAATAGACGATATTCCACATAAATACCATAAGTCAATATCAAGCTTAGTAGATCCAAAATTAAGATGGATCTAGGTCAGTTTAATTAGTTTAATTTATCCCTTTAAATAGACGATATTCCACATGAATACCATGAGTCAATATCAAGCTTAGTAGATCCAAAATTAAGATGGATCTAGGTCAATTTACTTTGTTTAATTTATCCCTTTAAATAAACAATATTCCACATAAATACCATGAGTCAATATCATAGGTTCTCGTAAACAGTAATTTGACCAAATCACGTTACTTTAAGTACCCAATAAAAATTAATAAAAATAATAATATTAATGTATAATTTTTATTTTTTTAATATTAGTTTAAATTTATTATTATTTTAATATAGAGTTATTTTTATTTAGACTATCACAATGTTTTACATTACAACACAACACTTTTACCATATTAGTTTGGAGAGAGTTTTTTTATAAATTTATTTCTCATTATATTACAACACTTTTATCTTATTGGTTTAGAAAAAGTTTATTTCTTTAAAATAGTTTTTATCTTCAACCCTTCTTATAAGATTTAAACTTGTGACATAGTAAAAATTGGATATTAGATTTTTGGATATTAGATTTTATAAATAGATTGATTCCGTGTGAATATGATTGGAGGATCACGAAACATGTGGTGCATCAATAAAAACTTACACCATAAGAAGAGAGTTTAATTCTTGCCATTTTAACAAGTCATTTAAAGAACCTTTAAAATGGATTGAAAACTATCAATTTCATGATTGATTAGGGAAATATTTGGAATATTTAATTGGCATATTTGCAAGCTTTAGTGATTTGCGTTGGACCACAATTTGCCAACCAACCAATAAGATTCGTATACACCTCGGCACAATGAGACCACCCGCTACGGAAGATCCTGTAGATCTCAACACCTCTGGTTCAAATGTAGATATTTATTTATTCTCTAACTTCCGAGGTGCCTCTGGTTCAATAATTCATTTAAATTTAGATATTTATTTATTCTCTAACTTCCGAGGATTCCCTCGCAACTTGAGCCTCAAGAGTCGTAGGTCAGTTATTCATCCAATTAAATTGCTGAGTTTACAGTTACTTTCCGAGTCAGTATGGAAGGTGGAAGGGGTTTTTTAGGCAATAGTCTATAATGCGACTTTTTGAAAGCTTTTTCGGCGGATTTTTCCGGTCAAAATCCGGCAGCAATTCATTGGAATCCCAAGTTTGATAGCTAGTTTTTGCACAATCAATGGCTCCCAGGGGTTTTTCAGGGCGCTGAATCCAAATATACAGTTAAAAAACCATTTTAACTGCTAAAATTCAAGATTTAACTTCATTTCTTCCGCCGGATTCCGTCACCGGAATCTCCAAAAAGTCGCATTATAGACAACTCCGTTTTTTAGTGGGAAAAATTATTACTAAATTATTATTTATAAAAGTAAGTTGATTAGTCATTGTTATTTACCGAAACTGTTGAGATTTTTTGTTTTATGTAAAATAGGCAAAAATCTCAGTAGGTGACAACAATAGGAATTCGTTGCTAGATTAGCTTCAGGTTGTTGGGAGGGAGTTAATGCATCCTAAATTTGATGTGAGAGGATTTATGAGGCAGTTAGATTCTCCTTGCTATAAAACAAGTATCCATACGGATTGTTTTTGGTGTGAGCGTTTGTGAGGATTTGATTAATTATGTAATCTCCTGTTTGATTAATAAAGATTGTCGATGCCTATGTTTGGTGGACGTAGCCCAGATTGGTTGGGTGAACCACGTTAAACCTCTGTGTCTCATGTGCTTGATTTATTTGTTGTGTATATTGTTTTTCCTTGCTACGCATTGTTAAATTTACAAGTGGTATCAGAGCAGTGCGCAGCGGAGGAGTGACGGGCCCAAAGTCTGTGCGTGTGGCCTACGTGTCTGCGTTGAAGTGTGTACGCTGATGCGTGTGACCTGAGGCGTATTACCTGTGTGGAGATTGCTGTAACCTGCGGCATGGGAGGATCAAAACCATAAAACAGCGCTGGTGCACTGCTAGAGCGTTGGTGCTGGGCAAACCAACAGTATACATTGCTGCGTGGAGGTGCGCGGTTGCTGTTGTATTACAGTGGAGACTGCTGGCGTATTACAATGGAGTGCGTAGTATTACTGGAGTGCTGCGTGGAGCATATGGTATTCGATTCAATTCATTGCTGCATGGACAGAGTGACAGTGAGCATCTTGACTAAATCCTCTCCCTGGCTGAAAAAAAAATAAGGTGATACGATTTTCTTTTCAAATTAACCCATGCTGGTCGGGTGGTTGGCATTTGTATTCGGTGCAATGCTTCAATGTGTTTTTGAATTAAGACGGTTGGGTACTTGCGTTTTTAATATTTGCAATGCTCCAAAGATTTTCTTAAATGTTTATGCATATCTGGAAAAAATGTGGTGATGCTCAATTCAGTGAAAGCATAACAAGACAGCGTTTTGGCTCAAAGTTTTTGTTTCGACCGTGGAAAAAGATTATACCATGTTTGTAATGAGGTCCGTCGATACTGTCATACCAGATACATAAAAATTGAAATTCAGCGGTGATACGATTTCCTTATCAAAATTTGCTAGAAGCAGGCAAATTTTTTTTTAAATATTTGGGCGGTGGTCTTTAAATATTTGTAATTTGCACAGCAAATGAAAATTGTTTGTTTGGCATAGGCATTCTTTTGAGATTAATTTCTATGATTTAAAGATCAGAGATAAATTGTCCAGTTGGACCACGACTTTGGAGTATTACTTAAAATTAAGATACACATTTTTTTTTTTATCTTTAATAGTTGGATTTTGGAGATTATTGTGTTTTTTGGTTGATACAAAATGGCGAGAACTCAGAGTGCCCGGTTTGAAATTGAGAAGTTTAATGGCAAAAATAATTTCGAGATCTAGAAGGTGAAGATGTATGATTTGTTTTTCCAACATGGTGTGGCAAAGGCGTTGTTGGGCAAATCCAAACAGCCTTACAACATCATAGATAATGAGTGGGCCGAGATGGATGAAAGAGCGATAAGTGCTATTCGACTGTGTTTAGCTAATGATGTCCTATTTAATATCGTGTCGGAAACAACAGCTGCTGGTTTGTGGACGAAACTGGAGAAGCTGTACATGACCAAATCCTTAACCAATAGGATTCTCCTAAAGCGACAGTTGTACAGTTTGCGAATGAAGGAAGGTACATCAATTGTTGATCATTTAAATGCTTTTAATACTCTTCTTGTGCAATTACAAAGTATAGAAGTAAAAATTCAATCCGAGAATAAAGCTATTAGTTTATTGTACTCGTTGTCCGAGTCATGGGATCATTTTGTTACTTCTTTAAGTCTTAGTTCATCAGAAACTATTGAGTTTGATGATGTAGTTGCATCTTTATTATCAGAAGAAACAAGGAGAAGGTCGCATTATGAAACCTTTACATCAGAAGTTATGATGGTTAGAGGTCGTTCGAAAGAAAGACGCCCCAGTAGGCCGAGCGACTCACGTTCAAAGTCGAAAGGGAAGAAGAGTAAGCTAAAGTGTTGATTTTGTGGCAAATCAGGGCATTTAAAGAAGGACTGTTGGAAGCGACAGCAGCAAACTTCTAAAGCAGATTCTTCGACAGAGAAGAAGGAGGCAAACACGACAGATACAGGTTCGTCATCTGGTTCAGGTATGAGTGATGAAGTATTATTAGTTAATGTGTCAAATCATGATCAACATTGGTTATTAGATTCCGATGCATCAAACCACATGTGTATCCATAAAGAATGGTTTAAGACATATAAATCAATTAATGATGGAGTTGTGTACATGGGTAATGATGTAACATGTAATATTGTGAGGATTGGGAGCATACAACTACAAATGTTTGATGGGACAACTAGAATATTAATTGATGTGAGGCATGCACCAGATTTAAGGAAAAAATTGATTTCATTAGGAGCACTTGATTCAAATGGATATAAAACTGTAATTCAAGGTGGAGTAATGAAAATTTACAAAGGTATTTTACTAGTTATGAAAGCTAAGAAGGTAGGAAATCTATTTCAGTTAGAAGGAAGTACAGGGTCAGATTATGTGTCTACGGTGTCTGAACATGACAGTAATTCCATTCACTTATGGCATCAAATATTGGGGCATATGAGTGAAAGAGGGTTGAAAATTTTGGCTGATCGCATGTTACTTCCAAATCTAAAGTCTAGAAAGTTAGATTTCTGTAAGCATTGTCTGTTTGGAAAACAAAGTAAGAAAAAATTTAAAACAGGAAAACATACTAGTAAAGGCATACTTGATTATATCCATTCAGATGTCTGGGGTCCAGCCCCTACAACCTCATATGGTGGTTCGTCATATTTTGTATCATTTATTGATGACTTTTGTAGGAAAGTGTGGATCTACATGTTGAAAAGGAAGTCTGATGTGTTTTCAGTTTTCAAGCAGTTTAGAGCATTGGTAGAAAACAACACTAGTAGAATAATAAAATGTTTAATAACTGACAATGGTGGTGAGTTTACTTCCAAGGAGTTTGACAGCTATTGCAAGGATGCAGGGATCAAGAGACATAAGACCACGGTTTATACCCCTCAGCAAAATGGAGTTGCTGAACGCATGAATAGGACTCTTCTAGAGAGAGCAAGGAGTATGCTGAGTAACGTCGAGTTGCAAAAGGAGTTGTGGATGGAAGCAGTGGTAATAGCTTGTTATGTGATAAACCGATCTCCATCGACGGCGATAGGCTGCAAGATTCCGCAAGAGGTATGGAAAGGACACCCTTATGACTATTCTAAACTCAGAGTGTTTGGTTGTGATGCATATGCTCTACTGCCTAAACATCAGCGAACTAAATTAGATCCAAAGTCGAAAAGGTATATCTTTGTTGGGTATGGTGTTGGAACAAAGGGATATAGATTGTGGGATCCTACTACCCACAAAATCATCATCAACAGAGATGTAAAGTTTAATGAATCCTCTCTTGTACAGTTAGATGTAGATAGTAGATTGAAACAGGATGATGTATCTGACTTTCAGCACATTCAGTTTGATAGCATTTCTAATGATAATCATGATGACCATAGTTCAGATACTAGTCATGAACAGGTTTCAAAATCAGAACATGAACAAGGTTCAGGTATAGATCATGAACAGGTCTCAGATACTGATTGTCAAGAAGTTCCTACAGATGGTAGTCAGCCAATCAAGGAAGCGCCAGAAACATCCTTAAGGACGTCGACAAGAATCAAATGGCCACCGAGAAGGTATGATGATTATGTTACTTCAGTTGCATTTACTGCTAATGACGATGAACCTCTGTGCTATCAGGAAGCAATAGAAGGTTCGAAAAGTGATAAGTGGAAAGCAGCTATGAAGGACGAAATGATGGCCTTGGGTAAGAACGGCACATGGGATCTGGTTGAGCTTCCAAAAGACAGGAAAACTGTGGGTGTAAATGGGTTTTCAAGCTGAAACAGGGCATGAATGATACGGAAGACAGATACAAAGCGTGGCTGGTTGCAAAAGGGTTTTCTCAGAAAGCCAGTATTGACTTTCATGAGATTTTTTCACCAGTGGTTAAAATTGTTTCAATTAGAATTGTGTTAGCATTAGTGGCTTTGCTTGATTTAGAGTTGCAGCAATTAGATGTTAAGACTGCATTTCTACATGGTGACTTAGATGTGGAAATTTATATGGAACAACCGGAAGGGTTTGTTCAGCATCGCAATGAGAAATTTGTCTGCAGGCTCAAGAAGTTTTTATATGGCCTGAAGCAGTCACCTCGACAGTGGTATAAGAAGTTTGATTCTTTCATGTTGAGTCAGAAATATGTTAGAAGTGAATATGATCATTGTGTTTATTTTAAGCAATTTAAAAATGGCATATTCATTATCTTAGTATTGTATGTTGACGATATGCTTTTAGCAAGCAAAAGCATAGAAGAAATCAACAGGTTGAAGGCTCAGATGGCAAGGACATTTGATATGAAACATCTAGGAGCAACAAGGTAGATTTTGGGCATGGAGATTTTCAGAGACAGGAGCAATGGTAAGCTATGGCTATCACAACAGAAGTATATTGAGAAAATACTTTTGAGATTTGGTATGAATAATGTGAACCTTGTGTCAGTCCCTTTAGCTTCCCATTTTAAGCTTTCCTCAAGTTTATGTCCTAATACAGATGAAGAAAAGGATTATATGTCTCGAATTCCATATGCCAATGTAGTAGGGTGTTTAATGTATGCGATGGTTTGTACTCGACCAGATATTTCACATGAAGTTGGGGTTGTCAGTAGGTATATGGAAAATCCGGGTAAAGTACACTGGTCAACAGTGAAATGGGTGCTTCGGTATTTGCGAGGCACAAGTAGTTATTGTATCACTTACAATAAGAGTAGTGAATTTGTTTGCAGATATGTTGATTCCGATTTTGTAGGTGATTTGGATAAGAGAAGGTCAACTTCAGGGTACTTCTTTACTCTTGCAGGTGGAGCTATTAGCTGGATGTCAAAGCTATGAAACATTGTTGCTTTATCCACTACTGAAGCGAAATACATTGCTGCTTCTCATGCTTGCATAGAAGCGATTTGGTTGAAAGGTTTGTTTGGTGAATTTGGTAGGTTGCAGGACAACATCAAGTTATTTTTTGACAGTCAAAGTGCAATACATTTGGCTAAGAATCTTGCCTATCATAGTAAACCAAAGCATATACCGATCAAGTACCATTTTGTAAGACAGGTTATCACTGAAAGGGGAGTCTCTCTTGAAAAGGTGCATACAAAGGAGAATTGTGTAGACATGTTTACGAAACCAGTTTTGTTAGAGAAGCTACGATGGTGTTTGGCTTCTCTTGGCTTGCAGAAAAGATAAAGTAATAAAGGAAAAAGGCATGAGGCTAATTGTTGTCAAGGTGGAGATTGTTGAGATTTTCTCTTTTAATAAAATAGGCAAAAATCTTAGTAGGTGACAACAATAGGAATTTGTTGCTAGATTAGCTCTAGGTTAATGCATCCTAAATTTGATGTGAGAGGATTTATGAGGCAGTTATATTCTCCTTGCTATAAAACAGGTATCCATACGGATTGTTTTGGGTGTGAGAGTTTGTGAGGATTTGATTAATTATGTAATATCCTATTTGATTAATAAATATTTTTTATGCCTATGTTTGGTGGACATAGCCCATATTGGTTGGGTGAACCACGTTAAATTGTTGTGTTTCCTGTGCATGATTTTATTTGCTGAGTATATGTTTTAATCTGCTGTGCATCTTGGCTCTAACACGATCCACGATTCTGTGTATCTTTGTTGCAAAAGCTCAGACTGAATATATATGAGGTCATCCGTTTGATCCACAATGTTGTTGTGTTTTATCTTGGGAGCTTGTTCACTTGTAGACGTTCAATTTGTGGTTTCTGCAAACGCAGCGAGTGGTTATAATCGCGCAATACCATGTTCGACAAATGGTGATCCATGACAACTTTTGGCAAGAGGAATAAATATGCAAGAGACAATCTGCGTCTGAACATATCTGTGGAGGACATTATCATGTGGGTCGATTTTCTAATAAAAAGTTTGCATTCCTACATTACTCCATTTCTCCAAAAAAATTATTGAATATTTGTATGAAGTCTGTGGGATAGGAAGATCGCATGGAAGTTGTCAAATCGCTTCATGAATCCATACAGGTTTTCGTAGTTTGCGGCCCTAGTAAGTATTTGATCTTCTTCTGTGTTTTAAATTTTCTTGATGTGGTTAATTTCTTATTTCGAGGGAATGAAGTGATTATCAAGAAATTAAATGATTATTCTAGGGAAAATCAAATTATTCAGTATATAAATGCAATAGCACAACTTCTTGAAAAAACAAAAAATTATATTATATATGTACTGTCCACAGAAAAATGTTGCATATTTTGTAAACTGAAAACTGTTAGCTCAAGCCGGAGGGGCTTCCATGAGGAAAATAGAACCCATAACATAAAAATAATATCCACGAAGTACCATGGAACACGACAATAATAACGCTTATGACCAGTGGAGGTTTTATGAAGTTTTGTTGTGTTGTGTTTCTATGTTACCAGAATTTATGTCTATTGTAATTCTTCTTTTTGTTTATCTTATTTTTTAAATATTTTATATAATTAATTTATTTATTTTAAATGGTTTTGGACATTAACAATAAACATTGGCTTGGGTGTGATTTTTGTCCATAACATGATTTTTCTCAACAGTTTTTGATACTATTTATAAAAATTTTACAATTTTTTAATTGATTTGTTGTTCTCATAATTACTAATTTATATTATCATTTTATTTTTTATATTATCATGTATATATTGATATATGTATTATCACTCTAAAGAATGAATCAATAAGTATTTTAAATAAACATAACTAAATGATATGCAGTATTATAAATATAGAGAATGAAATGATATGAAATTTTGGTTTTTTTAAGGTTTTGGGTGGAGGTGGAGGTGGAGGTGGAGGCAGAGGCGGAGTTGGAGGCGGAGGTGGAGGTAGAGGTGGTGGAGTAGGAGGAGGTGGTGGAGGAGGAGGTGAAGGTGGAGGAGGTGACGATAAAGTAGGCTATGCTAGGGCTAGTGTAATATAGTCTAGTCTAGTGTAGGCTACAGTAGGCTACACTAAAATAAGCTAGGCTACAATAGGCTACAATAGGCTAGGCTAGAGTAAAGTAGGCCATGATAGCCTAGAATAGGTTAGGCAAGGATAGGCCAAATTAAGCTAGGATAGATTAGGGTAGGCAAACCCACTGGAAGCTAGGCTTGTCTAGGATAGGCTAGAGTATGCTAAGCTAGGTGGGAGTAGGCTAGGAACAATTATGTTAGAGTAAGTTAGGCTATAGTTGGATAGGCTAAGCTACAGTAAACTAGGATAGACTACTATAGGCTAGACTTAACTAGGCTAGGCTAGAACAGGTTTAGTTTTGCTAAAGCAGGCTAAGATAGGCTATGCTAGAGTAAGCTAAGTGTAACATAGGTCCATATTATACTAAAAAAAAAAATTTTTGCGTTAACATTACTAAAATTGATCATGAATCTAAAATAATAGTATTCTATATTGTTTTATCTACTCTATTTCCATGTCATATAATACTAGTATAAGCTATTAATTTTCATTACATTACAAGGAATCTATTTTGGATTCTAAGGATTGACAATTTATTAATTCAATTTTTGTCTATATATAGTTATTGCTTTAATGTATCACATTATTATCCATTGACATTGTTTGTTGCAAAGGATATCAATTTCATTTAATATGATTATAATTTAACGACAATCTCTCCTTGTATAACACCATTTAGTTTATGTTTTTGTTCCCTCTAATTCATTTCAAACTATATACTTTCCATTCTAAAGAGTTAGTTCCCTATATTGTCTCTACTCACTATAATCACCTTTCTTCCTATTTACCTTTTTCAAGGTTCCCTTCACTCCAAGTAAATTACAAGCGAGCAACATTTAAACTTACTACTATAAGTAAGGGTTATTCCATTATATACTAATCTATTTTCCTCATCCTACATTTTCTACCTTGGAAATGTTCAAAACCAACATTGTTATCCAAGTTATCAATTCGGGCCTTTGTCAATTCAAAACTTGCCATGTGTTTTCCTCATAGCTAGATATTTTCGTGAAAAACTTGGTTATAAATAGTAGTGTTCATCCTTTACTCTTAAAGAAGAGGTATCTCATTAGCATTTCACAAATATATTTCTATGCATATAGCTTCTTGTATTTACTTACCACTTTGAAACAATTTATAATGCTTCTTTCTTGTTTTTCCATCCTTTTTCTTTGGTGCTCATTGTAATTTCTTGTATGGGTTCTTTTATGTACTCTATCTCAATTTAAATTCCAAGGTTACAAGGTTACAAGGTAATTTGATTTCTCCTTAAGGGTTTTATGTTATAATGTCAGAAAATGATTAGGGTTTAGGTTTTAGGGTTTAAAATGTTATAAAATGCTTAGGGTTTACCGTTTAGGCCTTAAGGTTTATAACATTTTAGTAAAGGCTTTTAATAAACACTTATAGAAGGGTTACAAAACAATTGTTAAAATGTTACAAAATGATTAGGGTTTAGGTTTTATAACACTTTAGTAAAGGAATTTAATAAGTGCGTAAAAGAAAGTTAGAAAACGCTTGCCAAAATGTTATAAAATGATTAGAGTTTAAAATGTATTGTTTAATTAGATAATTTTTATGATCTCCATGAAAACTTTATAGTGGTTGCGAATTCTAAAACAAATATTTCCTCTATGCCAGATAAAACTATCAATTTATGAAGTAAATTCAATCCAAAAAATATAAAATAAAAGGTTGATTGTTCTAAATATGAAATGTCATATTTCATCCTACTATTTAAGGAATAAAAACATGTGTTCACTTGGACTTATGATGATTTAAATAGTTTAAACCAAACTGTAATGCAAAATTTGATTGCAATGAAACCTTAAACAAATCCTTTTCAATAGAAACTTAGAAGATTGAATTCCAAACTTGAATGTTCTTTTAAAAGTGAATTATATAAACGTCTAGAAGCTAAGATAATATTTACTATCTAACACACTCAGTGGTTAGAAAATCTAGTTCTTGTAAGAAATAAAAATAGTGATATTCAACTTTATGTCCATTATTTCAATCTTAATAAATCCTAAGATAAGGAAAACTATCATGTTTCACCCATGGAGTAGATTTTACAACATGTCTCTAGCTCTGATATGTTGTTTTTATTGGACAAATGTTTAGTTTACAGCTAGGTTATGGTCTATCCTATAGATTAGCATAAGATTAACTTTAAAAATATATGGGTACTATTTATTATACGATTATTACTTTTGATATAATTAATTCTAGTGTCAACATCTAGAGGGAAATGGACATTAATTGTTGTGGCTTGATAAATGAGTCCTAATTTTGCTAACCACTTCACTATCTCAATATTTGCATCTGATAGTGTATATTTTGTTGTTATCACCCAAAATAACAATAAAAAATGATGAAATCCATATCACGTTAGAGAAAAAGGTATTTGTAATCTATTCGTTGACTCTATCTATGCACATGATGCTGATTTATATTCAAATGATGAAGCATTTTTAGCTTAGAATGAAATTTCATGTGTTCCAGATAATTATTACTGATGGTATATTGATATCAATATCTTCCCGACGCATGAAACTACTCATTATTTAAATGTGAGGAAAATAAAATAATTAAGACTCAAATAAACTCCTTTCAATGTAATGAATAACATTCTTCTTAGAAAACAAAATTGGTGGAGTTTTTCTTCGTTGTTTGGAATGGGAAGATTCTAAAAAAGTTTTGAAATAACTACATTCAAGGCTTTCTGGTGGGGTCATTTTTGCAAAGAAACCACAACACACAAAGAGGTGAGTCTCAGGTATTATGGGCCAACATTGATTAAGAATTCTCTTTCCTTGGCCTGAAAATGTGAAATCTACTAGAATGTTGTTGGTAGACTCATAAAGCTACCATTTGTAATACTTTCTCCCATTTATAATGTAGATTTATGTACCTTTTATTATGTTGGTGACTCAAATGTATATCGTGGACTATGTTCTTGTCTTTATGATATGAAAACTATTTCATATAGATATGTTAAATATTTTGGGGCCAGCATCCCCTAGCCTAGCCTTGTCTACCCTAGTATATTCTAGCCTACCTTACTCAAGCCATGCCTAACCTAGCCTAGCCTAGCCTACTATCCAAGCTTAGCCTAGCCTATCCATGTTTCCTCTAGCCTACTCAACCCTAGCCTACTCTATCCTAGGCTAGCCTAACCCAGCCTATCCTAGGCTACTAAAAGCTACATTAGCTTAGCTTACTCTAACCTATTCTAAACTAACCTAGCCAACTCTATCATACTCTAGCTTAGCCTAGCCTATCCTATGCTATCCTAGCCTACTCTATCCTATCATAGCTTAGCATAGCCTAACCTTTCCTAACGTAGGCTACTCTAACCTACTTTAGCCTATCCTAGACTAGCCTAGCCAAGTCTATCCTACTCTAGCCTAGCCTAGCCAACTCTATCCTATGCCAGCCTAACCCAACCTAGGCTAGCCTACTCTTTCCTAGCCTAACTAAGCCTACTCTTTCCTATCCTTACCTACACTATCTTGGACGATCCTATCCTATGCTAGCCAAGCTTCACATAACCTAACATAACCTTTCCTAACCTAGGATACTCTAACCTACTTTAGCATAACCTACTCTAGATTAGCCTAGATTAGCCCAGCCAGCAATATCCTATCCTAGGCTAGCCTAGCCTAGCCTAGCCTAGCTAAGCCTAGCCTACTGTAGCATAGTCGAGCCTAGCATAGCCTACCTTAGCCTACGCTAGCCTAGCCTAGCCTTGCCTTGCCTAGCCTAAACTTGTCTAGGCTAGCCTTGCTTAGCCTAGTCTTGTCTATCCTACCTTACTCAAGCCTTGTCTATCCTAGCCCAGCCTAGCCTACAATCCTACTCTAGCCTACCCTAGCCATGTTTCCTCTAGCCTACTCAATCTTAGCCTACACTATCATAGGCTAGCCTAACCCATACTATCTTAGCCTACTCTAAGCTACATAACCCTAGCTTACTATAGTCTATTCTAGACTAACCTAGCCAACTCTATCCTACTCTAGCTCAGCCTAGCTTATCGTATGTTATCCTAGTCTACTCTATCCTATCATAGCTTAGCATAGCTAGCCTTTCCTTACCTAGGCTACTCTAACCTACTTTATCGTAACCTAGACTAGATTAGCTTAGCCTACTGTAGTGTAGCCAAGCCTAGTGGAGCCTACCTTAGCCTACGTTAGCCTAGCCTATCCTAGCCTTGCCTAGCATAAACTTCTCTAGCATAGCGTTGCCTAGCCTAGTCTTGTCTAGCCTACCTTACTCAAGCCTTGTCTAACCTAGCCTAGCCTAGCCTACAATCCTACTCTAGCTACCCTGGCCTTGTTTCCTCTAGCCTACTCAAGCTTAGCCTATGCTATCAGGCTAGCCTAACCCATCCTATCCTAGCCTAATATAAGCTACATTACCCTAGCTTACTCTAGCCTATTCTAGACTAACCTAGGTAACTCTATCCTGCTCTAGCTCAACCTAGCCTAACCTATGCTATCCTAGTGTAATCTATTCTATCATAGCTTAGCCTAGCCTAGCCTTTCCTTGACTAGGCTACTCTAACCTACTTTACCCTAACCTAGACTAGCCTATCCAACTCTATCCTACTCTAGCCTAGCCTAGCCAACTCTATCCTACTCCAGCATAACCTATCCTAGCTTAGCCTACTCTTTCCTTTCCTAACCCAAGCTAACCTAGCCTAACTTAACCTACTCTATCTTATCCTAGCCTACTCTAGCTTATTAAATCCTAACCTAATCTAGCCTAGCCTAGCCTAGCCTATGCTAACCTAGCCTAGCCTTACCTAGCCTTGACTATTCTAGCCTTCTCTAGTCTAGCCTAGCCATAGCTTAGCCTACTCTAGCCTAGTCTAGCCTACAATAGCTTAGCCTACTCTAGTCTAGTCTACCCTACCATATCTTAGCCTACTTTAGCCTACCATAGCTTAGCCTACTCTAACATAGCCTCACCTAACCTTGCCTAACCTAGCTTACTCTAATCTACTTTAGCATAGCCTACACTAGATTAGCCTAGACTAGCCTATGTAGCTCTATCCTACTCTAGCCTAACCTAGCCTAGCCTACTCTATCCTAGCATTGTCTAACCTAATATATCCTACCCTAGCCTAGTCTAGCCTAATCTATCCTAACATAACCTACTCTAGCCTATTCCATCCTAGCCTATCCTAGCCTAGCTTAATCTAGCCTAACCTAGACTAGTCTAGCCTAACTTAGCCTACTGTAGCTTATCCTAGACTAGCTTAGCCTAGGTTGCCCTGCATTAGCCTAGCCAAGGATAGCCATCCCTAGTCTAGCCTTGTATAGCCTAGCCTACTCATTCCTTGTCTGGCCTAATCTCATCTAGCCTAGCCTAACCTAGCCTTGTCTACTCTAGCCTAGTCATGCCTAGCCTAATCTATCCAAGCCTAACCTACTCTATCCTAGCTTAACCCATCCTATCCTAGCCTACTCTAAGCTACACTAGTCTAGCCCAATCTAGCCTATTATGGACTAGCCTAACTAGATCTATCCTACTCTAGCTTAGCCTATCCTATCATATCTTATCCCATCCTACTCTATCCTCGAATAATATAGCCTATCTTGGCCTTCCCTAGCCTAGGCTACTCTAACCTACCTAAACCTAGCCTAGACTAGCCTAGCAAACTCTATCCTAGTCTAGCCTAACCTAGCTTAGCCTAGCTTAGCATACCCTAGCCTACTCTTTCCTAGCCTATCTAAGCCTACTCTTCCCTAGTCTAGCCTAGCCTAGCCTAGTTAAGCCTACTCCTTCCTAGCCCAGCCAAACCTACTCCATCCTAGCCTGGCACGCTTTAGCCTATTCAATACCAACCTAATCTAGCATAGCCTACTCTATCCTAGCCTAGCCTAGCCTATTCTAGCTTACTCTAGTCTAGCCTAGCTTAGCTTACTCTATCCTAGCCTATCCTTGGCTACTCTAGCTTAACCTAGCCTAGCTTACTCTATCATAGCCTACTCTATCCTAGCCTAACCTACTTTAGCCTAGCCTACTTTTGCTTAGCCTAGCCTATCCTAGCCTACTTTAGCCTAGCCTACCCTAGCCTAGCCTACTCTAGCCTACTCTAACCTAATCTAGCCTAACCTACTTTATTCTAGTCTACTCTTTCCTACTCTAGACTAACATAGCCTAACATATCCTACCCTTTTCTAGCCTACTGTAGCCTAACCTACTCTATCCTACTTTAGACAAGCTTAGCCCACTCTATACTATTTTAGCCTAGCTTAGCCTACACTATCCTACCTTAGCCACGCTTAGCCTACTTTATCCTACTCTGGCCTAGACTATTCTAGCCAGCCTAGTTTAACATACTCTATCCCACTAGCTTACTCTAGCCTAAAATAACCTACTTTAGCCTAGCCTTGGCTTGCCTACCTTAGCCTACTCTATACGATCCTCGCCTAACCTACAAAAGATTGGTCTTGCCTAGCCTAGTCTACTCTAGCCTACTAGCCTAGCCTAGCCCAGCCTACCTTAGTCTACTTTATCCTATCTTATCCTAGCCTACACTAGCTTAGCCTAGCCTAGAATACTCTAGCTTACTCTACTCTTTCGAAAGCTACTTTAGCCTAGCCTAGCCTAGCCTGTTTTAGCCTACTTTAACCTAGCCTAACCTATTTTAGCCTAATTGAGCCTACTCCATCCTAAGCTAGCATAACCTAGACTAGCCTAGTATACTTTAGCCTAACCTAGCTTAGTCTATTCTATCCTAATATCTTAGGCTAGGTTAGCTTACCCTATGGTCACCTACTCTAGCCTAGCCTAGCATAGCCTACTCTAATCTAGCTTACCCTAGCCTAGCCTACCTTAGCGTACTTTATCCTATCGTAGCATGGCCTACTCTAGCTTAGCCTAGGCTAGCTTACTCTAGCCTAATCTATTCTAGCCTAGCCTAGTTTACCCTACTCTACTCTACTATACTCTAGCCTACTCTAGAAATTTATACACAGATGATGTTGTTGGGCCATTAAAAACACACATGAAAATTAATCTTAAAAAACATTTATATTACTATTTGATTTCATAATATAAGTTTTAATAGAAAAACAATATCTCTTTATATTATATAAATTCAAACAATTTTTCATTGTTTATTTTAATTAAAATATATACCATATTGTAAAACTTAATAACATATCAATTATCTAAATTTTAAGTCCATTAAAAAGATAAATTAAACTAAATATTATTAATAAAAACATTAGAATACAATAAATTAAAATAGACATTATTAGTTAGAAAATATTAAAAAAACAATTTAAAAAAAACTATATATATTTAATATCCAATTTAATAAAAATAAAAATAAAAACTAACATGTAAAAAAAAAATTTAAAATACAAAATATTCGCACAAAACTATACTACATAGTTAAAAAAAAAACTTATTTAAATAAAACAAAATTACAATAAAATTTAACTAATCTAAATAAAACAAAACTTATAAAACCAAAATAATTTAAATAAAACTTGCAATTACCCTTAAACTACGCCTCATTATACGAAAACACATTACAATGATGTTTCAATGCATTACATCGATGGATAGCACTCTAAAATGAACCTACACAACTGATGTATGCCATTCATCTAAAATGTACGAATATGGTTTGAAACAAAGCAAAAAAATTAAAACATCGATTTGATTTTTTGCAAAGCAAAACAAAAGTACACACAATTCTAAATATTAAAACATATTTACTAGTACTCGCGACCGTCAATAAAATAAAACATATTTATTAATACTCTTTACAGTGCATTGACATCTACAATCCGAAATGTTCAATTGTGAACAACTTAAAAATTAAAATATATTTGACGTACTATTTCAAATATTACAACATTGATTTTATCAAAGATTTCTCACCTAATTTGAAGCCAAAAAAATCCTAAAACAAAGATAAAACCAACCTTAAAATAGATAAACTAGATGCATGAGCTAGTTGTCTTAGAGTTGTTTATTGGTTCGTTCCAATATTTATTCTCCCTGGAACCACAATACCAGGAAGGAAGTTCTGGGTCTAAATTTAAACTCTCTTTGTGTCTTTTTCATTTTAGTTTGGTCCGGCCAAGGCAATCATTCACAAGAAGAGCGCATCAAAAGCGCTTGGCACGTACACCAAGGGCCAACATTATGGATCATCATAAACTTTGTTAGATGACCTATATGAAATCTAGCTGCCCAATTTATGCTGAGAATGAGGCGACATTGATGGAGATTTGGAGTGCATAGGATTTTTTGTTCACTAGGAAATGAGGCGACATTGATGGAGATTTGGAGTGGAAAGCATTTTTTGTTCACGCAGAAGACCCAAGAACCTTGCAAGTGTTTTGGAGTGCATAGGATTTTTTGTTCACCAGAAAATGAGGCGACATTGATGGAGATTTGGAGTGCACAGGTTTTTTTGTTGAGGCAGAAGACCCAAGAAAATTGCAAGCTTCGTTATGAAGTGTGTGAATCACAGACAAAAAATAAAATGATGATGTCCATGCGATTTAAAAAAAAATAAGGATGTCCATGTGATTCCAAGAAAAACGATGATGTTCATGTGATGTCATTGTACTCAACATCTGTATGGATAGCCATTATCTCTATGGCTATCCATCCATTATCCTAGTAATTTAATGGAAGGATGGGATAATCCATAATTCAGTAAAAAATGCTTTCAAAAATTAAAAGAAAAAAATCTTGGTGTCGTTTGACATAGGAAGCCTCAGTTTCACATTGGCTAAAAAATTTACAGGAAAGAAAACTAAAATGAAATGACTAGGGTTTGCCTTGAAGGTAGAGTTTAGGGGAAATGCACCTATAATTGAATCCCTATTAGCTATCGAGAAGGGGCATTGATTATGCCTTACCAGCTCAACTTAGCTCGCTCTTCAGTTGGAGGTTCCAATCCATAAAATAATCTAACAGATCCCTAGAATAATTTTTAAAGAAATGAAAGGAAGGCATGAGATTTGAAATAAAACATTGCAATTGCATAAATGAACTAAAAAGAAATGATGGTGTCTGTGAGAGTAGACAAAAGCAGAATGCAACGGAAAGAAGGCATTAATGTCCGAGAACAATGACTGGTTAGCAATTCGGTCACCATTCTGCTCAAGTTGGGAATTTGTTTGCCTCATCGCCTCTCACATAATATAACATGACCCATGACCGACTTGACTCACACAGACTCACTCATAGATACAGACTCAAGCATACCCACTCATTCCTTTCCCTGTAGATATGACGACAAATCACAGAGTCAAATTGTGATTTTAAAATAATTACTTCTTCCATTATATTTATTAATGTGTTCACATGACAATTTGATAGTTGATTGAACCAATTTATGATAATTTTTGAATTGCAAAAAATCTGAAGTTGTTGACGTCCTTTCTCTAAGGAAGAAAGAAGTAGAAGTCTAAGGTTGCTTAGTTCTACATAGTTATTTGTACCCCTCCCTAAACCTGGTTTTAGTTTGAAATACTGATCTTCATTTAAATACAACGCTGCTCCTCCACCACAACCTTCTAGCTATGAAAAACCATCAAAATATGCACACGACAAGGATTTGTTGATGACTTATGTATTTATGTTCTGGTTTTGTTGGTTATGTTCATCTTTAGGGATCAAGTTATATGTTGCCACTATATGGGAACAAGTGATAATCCAATTATTTTCTTTATCTTTATTTTTTTTATTGTTCCTATCTAACCAAATTCCCGAGCATACTAGAGGAGGTAGATTCCTGAGCTTTACAGGATGAGTCCTATTCCACCATAATTCCCAAGTTTTTTTAATTGTCTCTCCCTGCCACCTAATATTGATTACTAACATCTGATATATATGATTCCATAATTTTATTGTTATGGGGCATTCAAGGAACAAATGAATTATTGATTTTGCATTTTCCTTACATAAAATGCACCATGTTGGGCCCTGAAAATATCTACGTTGAATATTGTTTCATGTAGGTGCTTTGTTACGCATCAGGCACCACATGAACAACTTTGTTCTTGTAGGTCCTTTAAGCTTCCAAAGCGACCACCACCACCAAACCCTGTTATTAGGTTTCTTCTTAGTGAAAAAGAAGCAGCTACCATCTTTTGGAGTGTATCTTCCATAAAGAGCTAGAGTCTAGATAAGTTCATCCTCGCTATCATGAATTCTCACATGTGCTTCTAAGAGGTAAATCGTAAAAATAGCCAGGTCCTATTGCCATTGTTTCGAGATATGAAGATCATGTGAAAATTTCCATTTTTGACCAAAACTTTATTCGAACAATCATCGATGCTCCTCCTAATCAATTATTACTTTTATCTATTATTAACTTTTTTTGTAATCTATTATTATTTTAATTCTTTAATTTTTTTATAATGTAGTTTCTATCTAAATTATATTATTATTATTATTATTTTTTTTAATTGGTTAATTTTTATTTTTTACTTTTTATAATATAGTGTCTATCTAAATAGATTATTATATTATTTAGAAAGTAAGTATATTCTCTAAGATGTTTGCCAATAACGCTCTGGATATATATTTATTTTTTTATATATACAAATTTATTATTTTATATATAATAAATATATTTTGATACTTTATTTATCTATATGAATGTATTTATATAACCCATTATTTAAATCAATATATTATATTTAGAATGTGAATTCTAGTATAGTATACGAGAGGTCTAGAAATTAGATATTAGAATGGAGAAAAATTTAAATTCAATTTTATATTGTTATTTTGTTTTTATTAATAAAATTATAAATAAAATCTTAGATAAAATAAAATCATAATTTAAACATATATAAATAATAGTTAGAAATTAAGAATGATTTACCATGTAAATTAAAACAATGATTTTGTAACAATATTTAAATTTAATTAATAACTACAAGAAAAATTTAATACTTACAATAAAATTACAATATAACAATATTCTTAACCATGAATATTCCCTCCCACATTACTATAGATATTATTAACTTTTAAATAGACTTTGTTACAATACCATCAACCATTACCATGACTTATTAATACCACATGCCCATAAACCATAATTCATTTCAAAAATATAATATTTTATAACATTTTTAAATGTTGACTCAATTAATAACTAACCTAAATTAATCAAATCAATGAATATACTATCTTTCTTAAATCTAAAAATCTACCAATTAAGTCGATAAAAGTAAAGAATTAAAATATGATGAGATT
>APFE030042741.1:213786-228370 GCA_000404065.3 Pinus taeda | reverse complement strand
TCAGACATGGGGCAACATGAAAGATACATTCCTATCCAAGTATCAGGACCATTGTTGGATCAAGGAGATTAGGGAATAAATATTCAAGATGACATCGAAGGAGGAAGAAATTTTGGAGGATTATGTGAAATGGTTCCATTATAACTTGTAGAGGTACAAACATAGTGATTTCGATCTAGAAAGCTTGAAGACCATATTCATAAGGGGAATGAGATATGATTGCCTTGATACCCTCAATCTACTAGGAAAGGGAGACATATCTCAGGAATCATTTGATGAGATTAGAAAGCTCTGCCTAAGATACTCAAGAGAAAAAAGCATGGTACAGGATTCGTCTGTCAAAATTCAAAAATCTGCAAATGGAGGTGTGAACAGAGCTGAGATCTAAACTTTGTTCGAAAACCTTAAAACTGATCTCCTCAGTTCCTCGTCTGCTCAAATAACAATGACACAAGTAAAGAAAGCACAGGATGAAGCTAATACATCTTTAGTTGTGTTATGCCTGAAATGCAGGGAGAAGCATTGCCTAAAGGAATGCAGAGTAACAGAATTAGCTTGTGCAACATTTGTGATCTAGAGCATTCTACAGACCATTACCTGGAGCTTCCTAGACTGAAAGCGGTACTCAAAGAATCAACCAAGGAATTTCAGTCTTCCTATTTCATTGGATCCAAAAAACCATGGCAACCATGACCACAGTTATGTTTCAAGACTTCTCTTCTTTTAATCCATGGAATAATAAATAAAATGCTCACTTGTTCTCGTGATAACATTCTACTCCTCCTCTGGGATAGATTCCTTCCCCTTGGAACCAGTAGTCTCCTTCTCCACCTTTCCAATACCCTCCATTTCAACCATATCCTTGGACTCATAATTGGAGAGGAAATTCCATAGGTCCATCCCCTCCTTTAATACCAATGCAATAGAAATTATAACTACCTCTTAAAACACCTGCTGCTACACCTCCTATATGATCCCAATTACCTATGCAACCTAACCCTAACCCAAACAATAATGCAACCTAGAATATTAAGGCCTCGACTACATTTCAGACTTATTATATCACTCTTATTGAATGTAACGAAATTCATTTTCAATGAGGGAAACTGATTAACCCAAAAACACTCTCCTATTATCACTAAAGAAGAGTGCGAGTCACCCAAAGAAGATACTATAGATCTTGAATATGTTGTCACAACTATAAAAACTAACTCGGGAAGGAGTGGTGCGCTTGTAGCAACCAATTCGAGTAAAGTCGATACAACTATAACAACTAACTCAACTATGATAACTAAGGATCCTCCATATCCCCAAAGCTTAGCTGAAGATCAGATGACTTCACAACCAGAATCTAATTTCCTTAGGAAGTTAAAAAATTTACACATACGGATTCCTCTATTATAGGTTATTAATGATGTACCTATTTATGCAAAAAAAGTAAGAGATTTGTGTTAAAAATCCTAGGAGGAAGTCTAAGGACCCCACTACTATTCATGTGATGGAAAATTTGTCTCAATTGGTGACTGATCAACCTCTATTAACCAAATATAATGATCCAGGAAATCCCACCGTCACTATTTACATTGATGACAGGCCCATTACCAATAAATTGACTGATATAGGGGCACACATTAATGTAATGATTAAGGATATCTTCACCACCTTGGGGTTATACGAACTAAGACACACAACTACGGTGTTGGACTTAGCTCATAAGTCCCTGTCAACCCTGAGGGGGTGTTAGAAGACATAATGATTAGAGTGGATTCTTGGAGATATCCAGCTGACTTCCTTATTTTAAAAACCAAATCTAACCTGGGGGGCATCCTTTGATTCTAGGGAGGCCTTGGCTAGCCACTGCAGATGCATTCATAGGATGCAGGTATGGGTCAATGATAATTTCAAATGGCCAGGCCACAAAGAACCTTAGTCTCTACCCCCCATCAAAACCAAGTATGGATTCAGGAAACCCTTTATGGGATGAATTCAAAACCGAGTCAAATTACGCCCAACCAATTCTCACCCTTGGGAAATCCTAGTAATTCAAGGATGAGACATAAGATATCATAAATGGTTTTATTAGTAATCCACTTTCTGCTACTTCTATTGACGACTCGGGGGAGGAAGATGTTGTAGAATACTTGAGATTTTAATAGATGAAAACGACTCCAAACATCAACAACAGTCTAGTTGAAATAGAACTGGGTAAATATATAAATGTCAATCTAAACCTGACTATTGAGCAAAATAGATTGTTGTTACAGTTGTTATAGAAGTATAAAAAGGCATTTGCATGGGATTATACAGACATGAAAGGGATCCATCCTAGCCTGTGCACTCACCACATCTATTTAAACGATGGTTGCAATCTAGCTAGGCAAACACAATGACATATGAACCCTGCACTAAAGGAGGTAGTGAAAGAAGAACTTCAAAAAATGAAAAATTCCAACTTCATTTATCCAATTTCTCATAGTCGATGGGTATCCACAATTTTAATTGTCCCTAAAAGGAAAATAAAGTGGATGGTTTTTGTAGATTATAGAGAACTCAACAAAGCCACCCAAAAGGACCATTTCCCTCTGCCATTCATAGATCAGTTCCTTGATACCCTATCTGGGAAGTTTTTTTTTTCATTTTTGAATGTGTTTAGTGTTTATAACTAGATACAGATTTCCCTGGAAGATCCCGATAAAACAACCTTTACCTACCCTTGGGGAACCTTCGATATAGGGTTCTTCCTTTTGGACTGTCTAATGCACTAGCAACTTTCCAGAGTGCAATACTGGGAATTTTCATGGATGAATTTACACCTTATGGTGATGCATTTGAAACAACATTAGTTAATTTAGAAAAAGTGTTAGAACGATGTGTGCGGATTAATGTTTATTTGAGTAATATAAAGTGTCATATAATGATGAATGAAGCGATTATGCTAGGAAATCTTATTTCTACTGACGGGATTAAAGTATACCCTGCTAAGATAGAGTTAATCTTGAAAATTCCAATTCCCAAGACATAGAAAGAGGTATGTAGTTTTTGGGGTCATGTAGGGTACTATAGGAGGCTTATAGAAAAAATTTCAAAGATTTCATCTCCTTTATTCTCCTTACTTACGAAAGATGTGGAAATTGTGTGGACAGGGAAGTGTGAGCCAATCTTTATGGAATTAAAGAACTGTGTATCAGCAGCTCCTGTTTTGCAAGGAACAAAATAGAGTCTGTTGTTTCACATAGCTACAGATGCATATGATATTGCTGTGGGAGATGTACTGGGCCATCTGGAGGACAAAATTCCATATTCTATCTATTACATAAGCAAGAACTTGACTCCAGCTGAACTCAATTACACAATAATAAAATGAGAGTTCCTTATGGTAGTGCACTCCATCAACAAATTTCGACACTACATCACATGATATCAAGTGTTCATACACACTGGCCACTCTGCCATTCACTTTTTAATGAATAAACTAATCACAATGGTAGGAATACATGGTGGTTATTGTTGTCACAGGAATTTGATATAACAATCATAGATAAACCTGGATAATATAATGTTGTGGCTGATTTTCTTTCTAGGCTAACTATTGGTGATCAATGTATGCCTATTGAAGATTATTTTCTTGATGAATACCTTTTTTCTATTTCAACTCACTCATCATGGTATGCAGACATTGCTAATTATCTTGTTCCATGAAGATTTCCACAATACCTATCCTCTAGAGAAAATAGACGAATTGTCCAGCAAAGTGTTAGATATTTGTGGATTGATGGAAATCCCTAGCATAATAAGCTACATCATCAGATTAGGTGTTGTGTGAGGGAGGACAAAATCTTTGATATCCTTAGAGCTTGTCATGAGGAACCTTTTGGAGGACACTTTGCAGATAAAAGGACAGGATACAATGTTCTTTCAACAAGATATTGTTGGCCCACAATATTTCAGGATACCAAGAAGTTTGTGAAGGGATGTGACAGTTGCCAGAGAATGGGTCAACTACTCCATTCAGATGAAATTCCATTACAACCTTAAATATTTTTAGAGTAATTTGAGAAATGGGCCCTCAATTTTGTAGGACCAATTAACCCTTCATGCCAACAAAAGTCCTACATCCTGGTCTTCACAGACTATGTCACAAAATGGGTTGCGGCGAAAACATTGACCAGAGCCATAGAGCAGGTTGTTTGATACTTTTTGTTTGAACACATTTTTGTTCACTTTAGGGTACCTAGAAAAATAGTGACAGATGGAGATTCCCAATTCACGTCTCATTTCATTTAGAAGCTAGTTTAAAAGTACAAAATATGTCATAGGATTACTTCACCTTATCATTCATAAGAGAATGGGTAAGTGGAGAGAACCAACAAGGTTATTGAGGGAATTTTTACCAAGATTGTGGCCAGCCATCAGAGGAATTGGGTTGATAAACTTCCAGAGGCACTATGGGCATACAAGACTACATGGAGGAATACTACAGGATTCTCACCATACAAATTAGTGTATGGTAAAAATCCTTTATTTCCCATAGAGTTCAAAATCAAGACATTAAGAACAATGCTACAGGTGAAATTTGATATGGAAACAACACAGAAGAAACTAATGCAAGTCTAACCATAGGTCTACACATTAATAAAATTAACACATATCAAAACCGAAAAGAAAATGCAATAGGCATGGTCACAAAAACTCAGAAATGATTCATTAACAAATAAAATAATTATAAGATAACTTCTCATACTTCACTCACACACTTCTACTTACATTTCTACATCTTTCATGCCTCATAGGCTCTTCTCAATTTATACAAATGGATTAGAACGCAAGTAGGTTCTAGATCCCTATACTAACTCCCAAACTATCTCTCGTAATCCATAAAATATCTCATCCAATCCCTTATCCCTAGGTAAGAACTAACTAATCCATAATATTCTCAAACCTTCCGCAATACTCTTAAATCTTCTCCTATTTACAATAATATTTATTCTCCCTTAAAACTATGAGAAAATACAATAATTAAATAAATCCTAACTTTGTAAACTAGTTCCTCTTGTAAACAATTGACCTAGGTTAGATGCTCATGTATCAAACTCCCCAGGTAAAATAAAATCATGGTCTCCCGACCATTAATATTCAACAGACGATAAAACTCTGCTTGGATCCCAAAGTTTGTTCTATCGTTGATCAATTACTTTGTCATATTGTTGATGTTCTGTGACTTTCGTTTTCTATCTTCCAGGTTTCTAGAATTTATGTTGTAGCTGTCCTCTCTTTTTGTTGATCTATATTTGTGCAGTCAAATGTATCTTATTGTTATCCTTTCTTTTTGTTTGTTTAATGGACATCTTCTTTGTTTCAACATAAGCTTCTTCATTTCTTCAATTTCAATATGTAACTTATTTTCTAGTCGGTGTACATTATTATTTGTTTGTTGAACTTTGTTGTGAATCTCTACACTTTCATTGTGCCAAATTTGTAGATTTGAAGGCATTTTGTATTCCATCTCAATTTCCTTTACATTACGCTCTACATTTGGATTGCCCAGCCATTCTTCTAAGAACTTTAGTTCCCTGTAATCGATGTTTCGAACCAACTTCTATGGTTCATCATTAGGATTAGATGAGTAAATAAGTCAGAGATTAATGGAGTAATAAATAGAGGATTGGGTTGGGATGGGAATGCATGGAGTCTACATGTTTGATAATGATATGAAACAACTTTAGTTTAATTTATTTATTTTATTAATGATTATTTAATTTTGATTAATGATTATTAAATTTTGACAATTGTATTTTTAATTATTGATTAAATGATTAAAATTAAATGTCATGACCTAATATTATTAATGATTATCAACTAACTAATTGTTTTCTGCATAACTAATTATTCTTTGTTAATTAGAAGATTTTAATGATTAATTTTTAGTATTGACAATAATGTTTAAATGTTGCATGATTAAAAATATTAAATTATAATTAAAATGTGAGTGTGGGAGATTATTAGACGGGATTCTTCCATCATCCTCAAAAGAGCTAAACCACCCAGAAGCAACATTTCCAAACATGAATAATTTTCTGTCACGACCTTAAACCAAAACCCTAATATTCTGGTCTTGAAAGCTGACAAAGGTGGTGCGACTGTTATAATGAACACAAAATATTACAATGAGAAGTTTTTATGAAACCAACTCAAGAAAATATAGAAAAGATAGATCAACGCCTTAGAATTCAGCCTCTTCGAGGGGACAACCTCCTTTACATTACATAAATGAACAATTCTTGGATGATACAAATGAAAAGACCTCCTTTCTATATATAGTACTCTAAGGGGTCATAACATAATCAGAGCCGACATAACAATAATAATGTAAGGGCACAATAATAACAATAGTGGGCTTCTAGGAAGGACTTAAATCAGTTGGAGAGCCAGGTTGAATGAGGCTTGAGAAATATACGAGTGCGAAAGGTAGTTATAACGTGATAACTCTTTTAAGAGCGAGGACGGAGAGGCAAAACAGCGCTAGGGTTCTGAGATCACCTGCAATGGCACAACCTCTGGATAGAGATCACCCACACTAACAGCGGCAGTGCTGCAGTCACAGACCACAGGCTTTGGAAAACGGGTACAATGAACCCCCCTCCGGGGGTAGGAGGAGCGATTCCTCCAACAAACGACAACCAGCGAGGGCAAATCGAGGGCTCTGAAGGGGAACAGGAGCACAATGAAGGAAATGCAGGAGAAAATCAGCAGGAGCAGGCTAAACAAGTACACCCAGACAAGCCGAAAGTAAGCTCATCCACATGCAAGCCAGTAGCTACCCACAGGCCAGAAGTGGAGCTACCCAGTCACTGCATCAATGCTAGAATTCAATACATGAGAGATCATGCTCTCATAGGCAAATTTATTGGATTTTGGCCAAACAAGAAAGCTTTAAGAGCCTGGATTAATGCCAAATGGCATCCAAAAGGACAAATAACCCTGCATCTAGGGTCAAAGGGGTTTTTTACCGCGGTCTTCAACTTCTTGAAAGATCGGAACAGAGTCTTTGATGGGGGGCCTTATTTCTTCAACTCAGCCAGACTATTTCTCAGAGAATGGGTCGCACGATTCAACCCGGATAAGGAAGATCTAAGCTGGGCACCGGTTTGGATCAGGCTATACTCACTGCCATGGGAATACTAAGAAGAGGAGTCTCTCAAAGCAATCGACAAAGTCTTGGGCGAATTCGTCAAGGTAGCGGAAGAAACAAAGACAATAAGGTATACCTCATATGCACGGATTTGCGTCTATATGGATCTGAAACAACCCCTACCTGATACGGTAAGACTCTTTCATGAAGATGTGGAATGGATCTAGTTAATTGATTATGAACATGTTCCCTTCAGATGTAGGAAATGTCATGATCTAGGACACCTTTATAGAGATTTCCCTTTAAACAGTAAACCTCTGGTTCAAGTCAACCAGGAACACCAATCCTCAGATGGATTCATTAAGGTGCCAAATAGAAGAAGAGGAAATAAAAAAATCTGCAGCCCCTACAAAGTTATCTCCAGGGGATCAATCAAAACCCTCTACTAGTAACATCTTTGAAGTTTTGGCCAATGAAGAGTCGCAGGATCCGGAGAACTTAAACTCCAATAAAAAAGGATCCATTCCGGAAAAGACTGAAGGCTCCCATTCGAAAGCAGGGGAAAAGGAGATGGTACAAGAGGGCAACAACATCAAACCTGCCTCAAAAACCTGGAGCATCCCTGAAATGGAAATAGACGGCACGGATCCTAGTACAGGAAAAGAAACTGAAGGATATGGAAGCTATCAAGAACCTCAATTCATGGAAGAGGATACGGAATCAATAGACATTGGCGAGCTAGACATTCTGGGTCTAGGACAAGCATGCAAAACAGGAAATTTCGACAAAATACCTGACAGACAAGTGGACAATCTAGTGGCGGTCCTCAACAGAGCTCAAAAGAAATACTCACTAGAGGTTCAAATCGGTAGTCAATGGGATGGGAAGTTCATCACCAAAGACAGTAAAAAACGAGGACGGAAGACCACATTAGAAAGAACCATCAAGATTGGAGAAGTCTTGGTTGAATCAGGTAGATATGCCAAGCTAACCAAGTATTTTAATACCAACCCCAAACCTTCCCAATGAAGTTGATGTCATGGAATATCGGAGGGCTCAATAGCCCAAGGAAAGGAAGGCTATTAAAAAACATGCTAATGGAGGAAAAACCCACAATACTATTTTTGCAAGAAACTAAATGTAACTCGACAGTTTTGGAAAAAATCGCAGCAAAAGCTTGGCCTAGAGGCTTGGTAACAGCTGTTGATGCTCAAGGAGCGTCAGGAGGACTTGCAGTGCTATGGGACGCGCGAACCATACAACTAAAGAACATACATGGAAACAAAAACTTCATTCAGGCCATTTTTCACATAATTGGCACCAATATCCATGGTCACATGACAAACGTGTATTTTCCTCAAGAAACCCAGCACAAGATTGAAATCTTGGATACCATTACGCAGCTCAATACAGACAGAGTGCACCTGTTATGATATCTGGAGGAGATTACAATATGATCGCAAGCATGGAGGAAAAAAAAGGAGGACGATGCAGAATAAACAGAGATGGCTCCATATTAAAAGACTTCATTCAGAATAATTGGCTAATAGATCTTCCCTCAAACAATGGCGTATACACCTGGAACAATAAAAGGGCCAATCCAATGCAAATAGCTTCTCGTCTTGATCGATTCTTGATTTTGGATAATGCTGTTCATCTCGGAGGAGAATTCATTGCATCAATCCTTCCTTACTCTGGCTCTGAACACTGGCCAATAGCCCTCCACTGGAATCGTCCTGGAAGCAACACCAGGCGACCCTTCCGGTTTGAGGCTTTTTGGCTTTCACATCCAGACTTTTATGAATTTGTCAAATCATCCTGGTTAAAATTTAATCCAACGGATGGCACTAAAATGTCAATCTTCCAAAGGAAGATGAAACACCTCAAGGGGGAAATTAAAAGCTGGAATAATTCTGTCTTCGGCAATATCTTCAAAGCTAAGGACCACCTCAATCAAGATATGAAAAATATTCAGCAAAGAATGATAGCTGAAGGACGTTCTGAAGAGCTCACCTAGAAGGAGCAGTACATAGAAAATCAAATCCTTGAGAGAGACTTACAGGAGGAGACTCTCTGGAGGCAAAAATCTAAAGTTAGATGGCTAAAGGAGGGTGAAAAAAATACAAAATTCTTTCACAAAACTACTGTGCAAAGAAGAATGAGCAATCAAATATCCCATATCAACAATGAACAAGTAAGTAAAATTGAAACACATGAAGGTATCGAATAGGAATTTCTCAAATACTTCAAGAAGATGAATCAAGAACCTAATGTAAACAGAACAGAGGCTATTGATAACATCACCAGAAATATACCCAGCCTAATCACGGAAGATCACAATCTTCTCCTTCTCAAACCAATTAGTCTTCAAGAGGTTGAGAATGCAGTGCATCAGCTAAAAGCCGGGAAAGCGCCAGGTCCAGACGGATTTACCTCAAACTTCTTTCAGCATTTCTGGGATCTTGTCAAATGGGAAGTCTGGCAGGTTGTGGAAGAATCACACACGCTAAGATGGATGTTTCCAGGTATGAACGCAACTTTCATTGCACTAATACCCAAAGCAGAGGAGTCTAATACTCCAAATAAATACAGACCGATTGCTTTATGCAACATTATCTACAAAATTGTCTCCAAGGTTATAGCTTCCAGATTGAAGCCTTTGCTTCCCCTTATTATATCTCCAGAACAATCTGGATATGTAGAAGGCAGACAGATCACGGACGAGATTATCTTAACCCATGAAATAATCCACTCTCTTAAGCAATCAAAAAAACCAGGTATGCTTCTCAAAATTGACTTATCTAAAGCTTTTGATAGTATCAGCTGGGATTATATGCAAAAAATTCTAAAGGCCTTTGGTTTTGCCCCTTCCTGGATCAGATGGGTCAGCAGTCTTGTGTCATCCTCATTCTTTTCTATTCTTATCAATGGAATACCGTCGACCACTTTCCGTCCTTCTCGGGGTATCAGACAAGGTGACCCTCTTTCGCCCTTTCTTTTTGTCATTCTAGCGGAGGGTCTGGGTTGCAGCATTAAATCAGCTATCCTCTCTCATAGCCTCAGAGGTCTAGCCTTCCACCATATCCCTGCCTTTTCTCACCAACAGTTCGTTGATGACAACATGCTATTTGGCCATCCTTCTATTCAAGAAGCCCGATCATTCAAGTCAATTCTCTCAAACTTCTCGGAAGCCTCGGGAGCTCTCATCAACAAAGTCAAATCTGAGATTTTTTTTCTTCAACACGCCTCCTACCACCCAAAGAGCCATTGCCCGCATCCTAGGCTTCACCATTGCTTCTCTTCCGTCTAAATATTTGGGGGCTCCTTTATTTGCTTTGGCTCTTAAGCATTCCTCTTGGAGCTGCCTTTTAGAAAAACTTGAAGCTATACTTTTCCTGTGGACTCATAGAGCTCTTAATATGTCTAGTAGGTTGGTTCTTATTAAAGTTGTTCTTCAATCCATGCCTACTTATCTTTTCTCCATTCTGGCGGTGCCTAAGTGGGTTCTTAAGGCAATCAAACAGCTTCAACGCAATTTCCTATGGGGAAATTCTGGTCCAAACAGGAAATGGGTGCTAGTTAAATGGGAGAAAGCATGTCTTCCAAAAAAGACTAGAGGCATTGGGCTGAGAGACCCAGAACATAGCAATATGGTTATGGGAGCTAAAATCTGGTGGAGATGGCTCTCAAATCCAAGCACTCCCTGGGCATCTCTATGGTCAGCAAAATATGCAGGTAATGTACCCATAGAGGAACGAATTAGAATGTCAGAAGTGAGCAAAGGGTAAGTTATATGGAACTCAACCAATCTTCAACGACATCTAATTCAAAAGCATAGATTTTGGGATGTGAAGAATGGTAATACAGCAAGGTTTTGGGAAGACTCAAGGCAGCAGCTACCAAATCTCAGAGACAACACCCCGGGGCTCCTAAACCAAGATATAAACCCCTTTGATAAGGTTAGTCAATTTTGGGACTCTCAAAATGGACAAGAACACAGGAAATGGAAAGAGGTCTGCCACATCTTATCACACAGTCCAGAACAATCTCATCTTACACTTTCATCAGAACTTCAAAAACGGAAAATACTCTTTTCAGAAGATATGGACATTCTTAGATGGGAGTACGAGGAAAAAGGCATTTTCACTACACAAGAAGCTTACAAACTCATCATCAAAGATAGGGTAGTTAAAGATAGAGTATGGAATAATATATGGAACTCCTCCATATGGCCGAAGGTCTCTACCTTTTTGTGGCTGCTGTCTCACAACAGAATTTTAACCTGGGACAATCTAAGAAAAAGGAACTTCGCGGGGCCATCCATATGTCCCAACTGCAAACAAGAAGAGGAAACAACATTACATCTCATGCAAACCTGTCAGCTCGGAAGGGAACTCTGGGAAAAGATCACATTTCGGTGTCAAAAAGAAGGTAGAGTGCATGGGGATATCACAGGCACCCTTCGCACCTGGAGCCAAGAGCCATATCAAAGTAAACTTTTAAATACACTATGGCAACTCATCCCAGGTCTTTTAATGTGGAATATCTGGAAGGAGAGAAACAGAAGGATCTTTAGAGATCAATCAATGTCAATTGAGCAGATATGGACAGCATTGCATAATAACCTAAGAGAAACTCTTTCTGTCAAAGTATGGTCCAAGGAGGATTTCCCATCAAAGCCGCAGGAACAAGCTATCTGGGACAATTGGCAGATTCAATTAAATCAGCCACTCTCAACCAAGGATAACATCCCCAAGCATCAGACGCCTGCAGCTATATGGAACCCACCACCAATCAATGTGTTTCAACTTAACTTTGACGGTGCTTCAAGAGGCAATCTAGGGAAAACAGGATTCGGTGGAGCCATCAGAGACTACCAAGGTACCCCTCTCATAATTTTTTATGGCTCAATTGGATGGAACACCAATAATGCAGCTGAACTAGAAGGATTATGGAGAGGTCTTAATCTGGCACAAGAACGAGGTTTCTTCCCTCTTATTGCAGAAGGAGACTCCCAAATCATCATCACTATGGCCACGAAACTTCTGCAAGGATCCCCTGTTCACAAAGTCAGTAGTAGCTGGAGACTGGCTCCTCGCCTGGATCTTCTCAATCAATGGATTTCTCTTCACCAAGAAATTTCCTTCAAACACATCAGAAGAGAAGGGAACAAGCTGGCAGACTTTCTAGCTAATTTGGGAGTGGACAGTGGAAAAGATTTCTTTGAGGGCTTGCTATCCAGCACAGTTTCTGAAAGCCATCTCTCAACATTCCGCGATATTGTCAACAATGATATGCAGTCGCAAGAAGACTCACACCCGGATGCGGGTGACTTAAACACATCTTAATGAAGAGTTATGAGCGGGAGGCAGCTGGCAATATGACCAGTGGTTTATGGAGGTTAACAGCAGGTGAAACTCAGGCATTAATAGCTCTGAGTACTGGCGGACTGCAAAGAATTAATTGCAGGATGGAGCGTATCAATTTAGGCATAAATGTGATGGAGCGAGGCGGATTTGGAACAGGGAATTGCTGCAGACTGTTAATTCCTCTGCGATCCAGAGCTGCTAAAGGAATATGGAAGCCCCCCTGGGTCAGGTATGTGGGGTCTGGAATTTCAAGAATGTCTGTTATGTTTGAGCCTGATGAAGTCTGGTCCATTACGTTGGTTCTCTGCGTCTTCGTCTGGTCTGAGTATCTGGCTTCGTCTGTCTATGTTTGGTGTCTTGGTTTCGCTTATCCAGTCAGCACCTTGTTAGCACAGTGTGACTCTTCTGGTCGTGATTGGATTTCGTGGGTTGGCTATTCCGTCGATTGTCTACTTTGTTTGGGGGTTGTTCACAGTGCCGATGTCTGGTTCTGGAACCTAAGTCAATTAGCCTGTAATTGGCTTCCCCACACCTACCCTCAGTGTCTCAGTTCGGTCAGCCAACAAGTTCACTTTACAATGCCTCGCCGTCGAGGCATCCCCAGACGTGGCAGCAATTCAGGGTCCAGGGGAGGCTCTTGTAGTCACGGAGGTTATGTCCCGCAATGTTTAGATCCTTTGGCCTCTGTTCCACGCCCCTCTCCGCCCTCTGATAGTTTTGGCCCTTCCTTGAATAGCTCGTTCCATCCTGCACGTTTTCAGTTCAGAAGCAGGCTTGACAAGCCGCTTATCTCAGCCATTGTAACCATGCTTTTCGAGGAGGAGGAGGAGAAAGCCAGTTCAGATGAACCATCCATGGAACCGTCGCATTCCCATACTCCAGTGATATTCATGGAAGCCCAACGGGGGATGTTCTCAATGCCTCTGGAATGATGAGCACGGAAGGCCAGCCTTCGTCTACTCAAGAGCCCATAATTGGATGCGAGCTTGAGTGATTCTCCGGAAACATACTCAGCCTTGTTCTCCCTCCAGGCAGCAGCATGAAGGAAGCAGAGGACAATATAATGGTGACCTGGGTAAACCAAACAAGCGCAAAGGATTCCGGCTCTCCTTCGCAGGACTAAATTCTTCATGATTTCAATTGCTCTTCAGAAATATAAGCTTTATGGTTGTTTTATGTATGAGTTTTCCTATTTTGCATGGTATCTTCCATCAACCAACCTGAATTACTCAGTCTCCAGGACTTTCTGGTTCTAAATAGATATGTAAGGGTCATTAGACAGAACAGTATTTTTGTAAGGGTTCAGCTTCTGAAGCTTTATCCTGATCTAGCTCAGCGTAGTGATAAATTTCCTAAATTCACCAGTTTGCATACTGTTATGATATGTATTTTTGTAAAAGTCAGGCATCAGGACACCTGCAATAGACTTTTTGGCAGAGGGCAGGCTACAGCCCCCTCAGAGGTTCAAACCTCTCTGTAAATATTTTTCCTCTTTTATTTTAATAGAATAGTCTTTACTCTAAAAAAAAATATGATAGTGGGCTTCTATGGGGAATAATAGTAATAATATGGGCACTACATGGGCACATCAATATAATAAGTGGGTTGTACTAATAACAATAAGGGGTTACACTAGTAGTATAGGGGCCTAACATGCCCCTCTCCCTCAAAAAGCGTTGTCCTCAATGCTTGAGTAGTTCTTGATGCTTTTGTATAAAATTCTTGTCCTCCCATGTGGAATCTTCAGCGGGTAAGTTCTTCCACTTGATGAGATACTCTGAAATTGATTGGTTTTGTAGCTGTCGGGTTCTTGTTTCTATGACTACTCTAGGTTCCAATATGATTTTTCCTTCCTCTTCAATTTCTGGCAATATTGTTTGAATTAGGATCTTTTGCAACTTTTGAATAAGTGGCCATACTTCTTCATCCTTCTTCCATTCATCCCTTGCTTCATTTATCGAATCTAGTTGGATAATAGAAATAGCACAAAACAATGCTTCCACATCCTCATCCTTGAAGAGTCTTCCCATTCGGTAAGGTCGCCATTTTTTAAGTGCATGTAGTATTGCCAACATTTCCTTCTCAT
>APFE030042741.1:173170-211008 GCA_000404065.3 Pinus taeda | reverse complement strand
TAATAAATGTCTATAAGCATCAAGACTTAGGAACATCACTAACAAAATATTTTAATAATTATCAATTAGGAAAATTATATATTTCCATAAATTTGAGAACATTAGATTAAGATAGTTAATGATCAGTATAACATTAAGTTATAATTATTATTTATTATTTCAATCATGGTTTGAAAAGAAAATAATAAAAATTCAATTAGTAATGCATATAAGATTAAATTAGTTCATGATCATTATTAAATATCAAGTTTTAATTATAATTTAATATTTTTACTCATGCAACATTTAAACATTATTGTTAATACTAAATATTAATCATTAAAATCTTGTAATTAACAAAAACTAGTTATTTATGTAGAAAACAATAAGTTAGTTGATAATCATTAATAATATCAGGTCATAACATTTAATTTTAAAAATTTAATCAATAACTAAAAATACAATTGTCAAAATTTAATAATCATTAATAAAATTAATAAATTAAACTAAATTTGTTTCATATAATTATCAAACCTGTCGGCTCCATGCATTCCCATCCCAACCCTCTCCTCTATTTATTACCCCATTAATATTTGACTTATTCACTCATCTAACCCTAATGATGAACCATAGAGGTTGGTTTGAAACGTCGATTACAAAAACCATGAATGTGATGACTCCATAAAATATCACCACATAAAATGCAGATCGCAAAAGCCTCAAACATATAACTTTAGGTCTACTACAATTTCTCTCATGTTGACATTTGGCCCATCATTTTCCAATTCATTAGAAACTTGCTTCATAATGGATTTTAGGCTTCTGCGATCTGCATTTTATGTGGTGATGTCTTCCGAAGTCATCACATTCATGATTTCATGTATCAACATTTCGAACCAACCTTTGTGGTTCATCATCAAGATTAGATATGTGAAAAAGTCAGATATCTAATCTTGATGATGAACCACAGAGGTTGGTTCAAAACGTCGATACATGAAATCATGAATGTGATGACTCTGGAAGACATCACCACACAAAACTTGCTTCATGTTTGTATAAATTTGATGTTCACCAACATATCCTACATGCACACACCAAGGGTCAGATTTAAAAACATGAGGTTTGACAAATGAATCTGTCTTCATGTCTCCATGTTGGACTTCTAAACAATCTATAGCATTGTCTGTGGGAATTGAACCCACATTCATTTCATCATCGTTGTCACCAAGAAATGATCCTTGCTCTTGTTCACAAATGTATATATTTTTCTGGAGTTTGTCTCCTTCTAAAACTTTCAGTTTATGCTTATGTCTTCTTTCCATCAATTTTTTAATTGTCCATTTAACTATGTGCTTTATTACCCATCCATTTATCTGTCTTTGTAATAGTTCTAGTAACACGTCAAGTTGTACCTTTAATTCAGCAATATATTTCTCATCATCAACAATGCCAATTTCTATGGCATTATTGTCTCCTTTCTCTGGAATCTGCATCTTCTATCGTGAAATTCACTTTGTTCACTGTAACCTACAACTTAATCACTTTACCATGTTATCTCCTATGAACTTGGCCAATGGTTGACTTCACTTGAACTTTCTTTCTGAGAACTCCTTGCTCCTTTTTGCTGCAAACAACAACTGCAATAACTCTTTAAATTGTCCTTACAATTACCAAACTTTGGGTGTCAAGATCCACCGATAATGCACTCTTAATTTTATTTTGACTCCAGACTTCTAATTTGACATCAATAAATACGCTGTCTTGAATTTCTATTTTTTTACATTGAAAAGCTCTCTCACTTCAATTCAACCTATACAAAAATTGAACACTCATAAACTCCCTTGGCTTGACTCTCTGACTCTTAATTTTCTTTTGACTCTAGACATCTAATTTGACATCAATAAATACCCTGTCTTGAATTTCTATTTGTTTACATTGAAAAATTCTCTCACTTCAATTTAACTTATACAAAAACTGAACATTCATAAACTCCCTTGGCTTTTATGACTATCCATCCCATTACAATACATTAATGTGACTAGATTTTACAATAATCTTATGAATAAACTAAGGCTGGCATATCCATTATGGACTCATGCCTCTGTAATAAAACCCAAACCTTTGTTTTAAACCATGACAAAGTCTAAAATTTCAATAAACAACTCTTTGTATAAATCCTTCTTCATTAAATAAAATAATATAATCTCACCACTCATTCTCTCTCATGAACTAAGCACTCATTATCTCTCCTTCACTAATATCCCACATTATTCCAATACATTCCTTCCTCTAAAACACTATGCAATATATATTATTATTTTATTAATACATGATTTCTAATTCCGATGAACTTCAACCAATGTTTCACCACAACACATTAAATTTTACGCAGAACTGGATGGATTACTACCATGTCACTGCTCATACCCGTTAAGATAGCCAATAGTTAGATGCAGCATTCAACCTAGTAAGTAGTCAAGATAGCCAACAGTTATGTGAAACGTTTAACTTGGTAAGCAGTCGACTCACCGAGATTCTCACATGGTTCTTTTTCCACTAATTTCTACTATCATAGTTTTTGTTGCTTCCTTGATTCCAACTTTACCAAAGAGTGTTCTTGCAACTTCAATCACAAGTGTGGTGGCTTCAATGTTTTCCATAGTCGTACCAATAAGAATGATGATAAGAAATCAATTGATCTTGATGAAGAAATCATAAAACTTACTAATCGATTCATGAATTGTTCCAATATGAAACTCCTTCACTGTCATCTCCCATCCTTTACAACGATAGCTATATTGACTCAAAGACTCGAAAGAGTTGTAAGACAAATCAATAAAAGACATAGTAGTAAACCTGTATCAAACGATTGTGGTGTCGGCTCTATAATTTGCTTGGAGATCGATGTTGATAGCAATTGCAATGTTGTGGTGGTGGGTGATATTCATGGCCAGTGGCAGGATGTTCGTAATCTGCTACCCATGTCTGTCTCAGTCAACTACGCACTTTAGGCTTCGTCTTTTCTCACTTGTTGATCAAGAGATATTTTACTTACAATTTGTGTCCTTCCAAGCTCTGATACCAAAATTGACGCAAGTCTAACCATACGTCTGCACATTATTAAAATTAACACATACCAAAAATGAAAAGAAAATGCAATAGGTATGGACACAAAAACTCAGAAATGATTCATTAATCAATAAAATAATTTCAGGAGAACTTCTCATACTTCACTCACACACTTCTACTTAAATTTCTACTTCTTACATGCCTCATATTCTCTTCTCAATTTATACAAATGTATTAGAACCCGAGTAGGTTATAGATCACTAAACTAACTCCCAACATATCTCTCATAATCCATAAAATCTCTCATCCAATTCATTATCCCTAGATGAGAGCTAACTAATCCATAATCTTCTCAAACCTTCCACAATACTTTTGAACCTTCTCCTATTTACAATAATATTTATTCTCTCTTAAAACTATAAGAAAATACAATAATTAAATAAATCTTAACTTTATAAACTAGCTCCTCTTGTAAACAATTGACCTAGGTTAGATGCTCTTGCATCAACAATAGTTCAATGAACTCAATTAGCTAGATGAGGAAAGGCTAGCTGATAGTTAGTAAACAAACATCACTCAACAACAAAGGGATAAGTGGCATGATAGATTCATTAATAGGAAGAAATTTCAAAAAGGAGATTGGGCTCTATTCTATGATTCGAGATTCAAGAAATTCGAGGGGAATATGTGCACCAAGTGGCTAGGTCCTTACGAAGTTGACATGGTCTTTGATAATTGTTTGGTGATAATTTATTATCCTTCTTATCTTTCTTGAGGGACATTTGTTTGTATCGTTGTATCTGTAACAATACCCATTCACCTACATCAAAAATTCTTTCACTGCGATATTGATGTACCTGTTGTTTCATTTGATTCTACGCCAAAGTGAGGTTATCCTTTAAGAGTTGGAGAACTTTCTTTTGATGCTTGATGTGATATTCCATTGCTTGAACCTTAGAATTTTCACTTAAATATAATGTGATGGATGGTCTATGATATCCATAAAGTGCCATAAATGGGGCCATTTTTCTGAAGCATTATACCACCATTCAACCAGAGGTCACCACTTGACCCATTATGTTTATTTATCAGATACAAACAAATGAATATATCCTTCCAAGCATTTGTTCACTATCTCCATTTGTCCATCTATCTTGAGAGTTTTAGGAGTGGCAATTCCTACCAATGCACTACAAGATATGGTCGGATTCATTTCTTCTTTCTCTGTGGTTGGTTCCTGGTGTATATCCTCTTCTTTTGACATTTCTTGATCCTTTTCTTCTTCCTATTCACAATGTATGTAAAATAATTTCTTCTCCACACACTTATGGCCTTTAGTGTATTTTCTATCACAAGTATAACAAAGTTTGTTTTCTCTTTTTTCTTCCAATTGTTGTGGTGTCAGCCTTGTAGTTTGTGGAAGGCTAGGAGGAACAACAATTCCATCTTTATAGTTGTGAGTGGTCGTGTTAGGTTCCTATACCAATAGGAGTCATAATTTTGAATGACTAAGGTTAAGCCTTATAATATTGTATATACCTTTGCTTTCTACAAATGTTTTCCATATTATAAAAATTAAAAAATGTAAAGAGGGTATGTCCTAAAAGAAAAATCAAAGGACAAAAGAATAAGAGAAGGTCAAAAAAATGAAAATATGAACCCTAAAAACAAAAGAGACCATGAAAGTGTGCAAGTCTAAATGCCACTACTATTTACTTTTATGCATAATAATGACTGTGTGCAACTTGTTATTGATGCAACAATCCATGGTAATCAAACTATTTAATCTTGGTTATTTCATGCTTTGAATTTTATGTTTATAGTTAGAGAATAAAATCTAACCAAACAGTTTAATCTTAGTAGACCATTAGATAGGTAGAGAAAATAAAAGGAGCTCATAAGCTTAATCTGAGCCCTTGGATGATATAAGGTTAGAATTAGATAGATTACTTTCCAAAAGGAAAATAGATGAATAAGGGTTTGCTAGCCTAAATGCACCCAAAGAAATGAAGAAAACATGTTAGGGTAAGAGATGGGTAAGTAGAAAAAAGGTTGCTTAACTACAAAGTTAATTGGATCAAAACACATGCATCATGCTTAGATACATATTTCAACATGTATGAACAATTATGGAAGGAAAGACAAAGGTTTGCAAGTTCATGTGATTAACTCCCCCTCATTCTTTTTTCCCCTATACTTACTAATTTCCTATCCACAAGTATGTTGTAGTACTTTTAAATCCTGCAAGTCAAAGAGGCTCAGAACATTTCTCTGACTTTTGGTGGGACCGGGTCCTCGGCTTAATAACATATGGACACAAGTGCTAGAGTTTCCTTCATAAAATAATTCCTCCTTCATACAATCCATTTCCCCTCATCACCTTAAGAAAACCCCTTTTCCTAAGGTTGAACACCATTTACCTAGGAAGAGTGAAAACCCGCATGTAAATCCCTTTTCACTCAAAAACCCACAAAAAAACTGTTATCCTAAGTATAAAGCAAAGTGCGTGAAATGCATAAATTTTACCTTTTTACTTGGGAAAAAACCACTCCGCCCATCGCATTTCATATTAATTATTAACTTTATTATATAATTCCCGATATAACCCTTTTCCCATATATTAACTAAATCCCTATGTAAATACCCCCAACCCTTAGTTTTAATAGAAACTAATACATTTACCCATTATCCTAACAAAACAAATAAATCCCCTATTAACCCCAAATAAACACAAATTACTTCTGATTAAAGCTTCGGGTCCCCCACAAACCTTTGTACATTTCCTCCATGCTATTTCACGACCCAACCACCGTCTGATCAACTGCGCCCTAATCCAATGATGTGCAGTTGTATTGGCCTCACCCAACACCTGACATTTACCCAAAGAGTTAAACTCCCTTATTAATCCCTACCCAATCATTGTTAACCTGTGATTAAACCTTAAATAATCTCATACCGCCAAGGTTTAAAGCTTGCCCCCCCTTCTCTTAAGCCCAAGGTTTTATCACCCATGCATTTACCATCACCCAACCACCATCCAATCAACATTCAGCTCATCCAACTTTCCACGAACATATCAGCCATGCCCGATGGCTGAACTTTACCCAACCGATAAGGTGGTTTTCCTAGACCCCCGATGGCTACGTGTCATGCTTTGCAGTGTATCGAGTGACCCATCCTAAAAACTGCCTTCGCCTCATAAGCGGTGCTACAACCTCCAATATCGCCTCCCCGCAAACCTTATAAATCACCTATTATCTATAAATATGAAATTTCACGCCATATTTAACAAACTTTCCTGTTAAACATTATAACTATGAAAACCTTATTTTCGTGCCTTTTTCCCGTTTCACAGTATAAACCCATTAAACCTTTCAGTGCCACCCTGAATGTATGTGATGCAATTCCACCTCCATTTACGTCCAAAACATTGTTCTAACCCCTTCCCCAAGCATCCCTATGCAAATAAATCCATCAAGTGCCTTTCCAGCCGACCGAGGTTTTCTTAATAATTGTTGAATTTTACAAGTAATCAGCCGAAGATGAGAGCTTGGATAAACAATTATGATACTAGTCATAGAACTTGTTTACTCCAAGGCTCGACAAGAAACCTATTCAAAAGCCTATATTCAGAAGAAGAAGACCATTACCCAAGGAACAAAGAAGAAGACAGTTACACACAAATCTGAGAAGAAAACATTCACAAAGAGCATTGACTGTCAAAACAGAGGAACCAGAGCGAAGATGTAGTTAGAAGACAAACAAACAAAACATATAGAGACATGATCAATATCCACTTACCGATGCTGATACACATAAAAAGAAAAGAATTTACTGTTGAAATACACAGTAAAAGGTTAAATTGTACAATAAAAGGGAAAAACACAGTGAAGGATAAAGACAAGTCAACAAGTAAAAGGGTATCGGTGACAGAGAGTATCATATGAAAGCCTGAAGTAAATAAAGCCTCCAACGTGATAATTCAAACAACAAAGAGCATAAAGAGATAAAAAATAACCATAAAAGCCAGCAGTACCACAATAAATGGGACAACATGAAAGCAGTTCACTAGCTGTCTCTATCTACTTGCGAGAAGATATTTGTATTTCCTAGATTAAATCTCAAGTCAGTTTAAGATATTTGTAATAAAGCCTTAGCATAAATACTTCACAATTCAAAGTATGTAGGGTGGATTCTCAGACATTTCTATATACTTCTTGATCGAAAGACTATAAAGTCACTAGAGCATTAACTAAGCCAGCAAGCTGGATTGATGAATAAAGACCAGATATTTCAAAGGATTCGTGTTTTGAGCAAAGTGTAGACAAGTATTTTCTCACATTGTTGTTATCTTTCTTAAAGTTTTTCCATAATGTTTATCTGAATCTGAATGCCATAACTGGAGTATTATCTCAGAATTTGTTTAATTACACTCTGTTATAATAGTTAGGCAAATAAATGTTTTCTACTGATATCTAAGTTAAGGAATTCTTAATTTCTCCTTAGTTTAGGTTGTCTCTTTATAATTTATAGCAAAGGATTGTTAATTGCCCTTTGTTTCCGAATACCCTCTATTCCTCGTTTCAATCCTAGTCTGAGAATTCTTAATTACTCTCTCACCATCGTTAAAACATTTTTCACCCCTCTAGCCCTAAGTCTTGCACTCTACTCTGCTATCTTTCCCTTTGAACATTCCTTTTAGTGAGTCGATCTAGTTCTACTGCTCTTTTCTTGACTCCATATCCCAATGGTCTAGAGACATCATTCTATCCATCTGTTTGAAGGATCCCACCGCCCAATCTTCAATACAAATCAAAAACCCCCTGAACATTAAGAACTAGCCTAAAATCCCATCAAACAAAGCTAAATCATATAGAGAAATCCCTCTCTGAGCTTAGGTTGGCTAAAGCCTATGCCCAAAAGTTGGTTTGTGGTTACCTCTGTCATTTTCTTTCTTCTATTAACCTCTAAAGAAAATTCTAAGTGATAACATAGTGGTGACTCCACTGGGGACTCAACAACTCCTCAGTCTTAATAAAGCTTTAAGAAAATTCTAATTCTATATTTTGAGCCTCTTAATGTCGTTTGTTAGAAGTTATAATGAAAAAATCTCACAAAAACAATTAAAAATTTTGAAATTATGGCTTCTCGAAAGATTCATTTTAGTAGGGTTGATCCAAATCCCAACACTCCCTTAGTAGTTGATCATCCTGACCTAATTTCAAGAAAATCTAAAATAGAAGAAAGTTCAGTTAGTCAAATACCTTTAGGTAAAGCTAATTCATGTCTTGATGTGTGGTTATTTTTAGAAGATCTTCCCTTTGATGTGCAATTTAATCTTTCATTATTTAGAACAAAATCTAAAAGTGCAATATATGAAACTATTCTAGATCTTGATTTCATTGCAGACCTTGAAGTCCAACAAGCCAACAGATCAATTGATGAGTACATTCTGAAATCTCCGCAATCATCCATTAATATTACTACCCCTGAGTTTTCTGAACAGTTCTCCACTACTTTGAGTTCACCATTATTCCCTTCAACTTCAGTACCTTCTGAACTCCATTCTGCACCACTATTTATACTTGCACTCCCTCACCAACCTATCATTACTCATTGATCACCTACTAGTCCTGGTTCTTCATCTGCTACTACATTAATTCCAAGTATATCAACCCCACATCTTAACCCCTCCCAACCAATAGCAATGGAAAACAGATATGCTCCTATTGTTTTATCTGCCCAACTTCATGCTATGCCTACAAATTATCAGAGTAAGATTCCCTTGTTTGATACTACTGGTCAGTACATTTCCCAACAACATGTAAACAAGATGTCTGACTTTTTTGAACTACATGAAGTAGATGAAGCTGATGTCCAGATGAGACTCTTTGTCCAAAATTTGACTGGTGATGTCAAGAAGTGCTTTAAAGCCTTACCTAACAATCACATATCAGACCTAGCAAATTTCCAAAGGTTCTTTATTGATAGGTGGGAAAAGAAAAAGAATCCCTTAAAAATCCTTTCAGAATATGAGAATATTATGAGAGGACCTAATGAAACTATTCAAGATTAGTGCACTAGATTCAATAACATATATAATGCAATCGTAGTTAACCTTAGACCCACACCTAACTTAGCGTTCATAAAGTTCCCTGATGGTTTTGATACAGATATGACATACCAACATTAGAAGAAATGAAAAAATTGTAGTTGTTAGTGTAGATGCTAATTTGTTAGCTAAAAAGGCTAGAGTTAGAAATGAAAAGAGAACTTCTAAGGATTAAACTTCACCATCTGATATTAAAATAGATATCTTGGCCAAAAACATGGAAAGACTAATGGAGAGAATAGGCAACATGGAAAGGAAACCCCAATGAGATAACCAACAAGCACCTCCAATTAGAAACCCAAATTTCAGAAACAACCAAAACATGGGGAAAAATAGACCAGATCAAAACATAATGCCTCCTTTTCAAGAAAATTATGCAGTGACATCCCTTCCAGAAGATCCAAAGCATGATACACAAATTAACCTAATGGGAATAAATTATGAGGACACTATTTTTCTAACCCAAGATGAGCAATAATTGTATATGTTGCAGCAATTACAGGTACAGTTTGGTGAATCATTTGATTATAAACAAGGATATGACTCTGCCATTTTCGAAGTTCATAAAGAGTATAATATAAGAAGAAAAAATAATGTAGATGTCCCTAACCAAACTAAGAAAACAACAAAAAATCAACCCAAGAAAATAAAAGAAGCCCCTGTTTCAAACATCCTCTAAATTCGCCCTAGGCAGAACACAAATCCTTCTAGCCCCACAATTCTAGATATAACCTCTGATCAACCTCATGCTAATCAGCCATCCACTTCAATTCCACTAAAATCCAGATAAGGAGACCCCCAATAAAGAAAAAGAAGATAATCCTACTCAAATCCCTGCTACAAAAACTCCAAACCTTCAGACAGAAAAAATCTCTTTGCCATTCAATTTGGGAGCAAAGATATTTCAGTCCCTTTAACAGAACTAATCAAGAATCAACCTTATAGATCACAGATAAACCAGACCTTAAACATTTCTGAAAATGAGGATTCAGTTAACTTGTTTTATGACCAACCAGAACTCATATTTGGTCTAGATGTTAATGGCAAACCATTAGAAGGAGGAGTTCCACCTTTTTACATTAGCCTTAGTATCCATGACAAAATTCTACACAATGCAATGTTGGATTTTGGGGCCTCCTACAATTTAATGCCCAAATCAGTAATGGAGAAATTGAACCTAGACATTACAAGGCCTTACAAAGACTTGTTCTCATTTGACTTTAGTCAAGTAAAGTGTCTAGGATTTATTAAAGACCTGTGTATTACTTTAGTCCAATATCCTGCCAAAAGAATCCTTATGGACATTGTAGTTGTTGACATCCCACCAAAGTATGGCATGCTATTATCCAGATTATGGGGGGCCAAACTTCAGGGATCTTTACAACTAGATATGTATATGCAACAACATTTGTTTTTGGACAACCTAAGAAACTATACTGAGAAACCTTAATGAAATATATGGTAAGTGGCGAGGATCGGCCTCAAAACTTTACCATCTACTCCATACACTCAGATATTGATTATTTTATCTTGTATAATGTTGATCAAACACAAGAAACACTTTTAGACAGTATTGATATAGAACCAAAATAAATTTCAGTTTCTACACAAAATGAAACTAACCAGACTACAAAACTATTCAATGAACAAGAAGGTCAAATTGATGTAAATGATGAAAAGTTTGTTTCACCAGATAGTGAAAATTATGATCATGAGATATTATGGTATTTAGAATTTGATGGATCAGTTAATAGGTTAGGAGCAGGAGCAGTAGTGTGGATATATAATTTGGAGAACAATTACTGAGAAGGCCATGCATATAGATTGAATTCTAAATGTACTAATAATATAACTGAGTATAAAGCATTAATTTTAGGTCTTAAGTTAGTTAGGAATCTAGGAGCTAAAAGAGTTTTTGTCATGGGAGACTTTGAAATAATTGTAAAACATATTGATGTTGTATAAATGACTAAGGACCCTAGATTTAAGTTGTTATAAAGACACTATTGTAGAAATAATTAACACTTTCCTAGAAACAAAGCTTGCAGTAATCCCTAGAAAACATAACATGCAAGCCCATAGTTTAGAAATGTTTGCTAGCACTTGTAAATTACCCTTCCAACCTAACTATCAGTACACTGCTAAAGTTAAGCACAAACCTGCAATTCTAGATAATTTGAACAATTGGCAAATATTTTCTAATGATAAACAGATAAATAACTTTTTACTTTCAAAAGAAGAGTTTGTAAATAACAATATAGATACTGATACATCCATAGATCCTGACACTAAGGATAATATAGAAATAAATGAGATAGAAGATGATGAAATAGATAGATTTAACCCAACTAAATTTACCAAATCAGATGTAAATAACTTAAGGCTAACGGAGATTGATGAAATAGTCGATGAAAAAACTGAAGTAATTAATCTCAAGGATAACTTCTTACCAAAGGGATTAATTGCTTTGGAAGATTTATTTGATTCAAATAATGTTCCTAGGAAACCTAAAATGGAACCATTAAGGTCTGATATAGAGGAATGTAATATAAGCACTGATGAAAATCCTAAATTGATCAAACTTTCAAAATCATTACCTCTGACTGCAAAAGTGAAATACATTGAGTTGTTGAAAGAATTTAGGAATGTTTTTTCTTGGAGTTATGACTTTCTTAAATCCTATGACACTAACATCATCCAGCACACAATTCCTATTAAATAAAATGAAAAGCCTTTCAAACAAAAACTAAGAAGGATCAATCCTGTCTTATTACTTGCAATTGAAAAAGAAATTCAGAGGATGTATGATGCCAAAATAATTGCACCAATCAGATTTTCTGATTGGGTCTCAAACTTGGTGCGAACTAGGATGAAAACTAGTGAGATTAAACTCTATGTGGATCTCAGAAACCTCAACAAAGTGTCACCAAAAGAAAATCACCCTCTCCCCAAAATGGATCACATTTTACAGAGAGTAGTTAGATCAACCAGAATCTTATTGTTGGATGGGTTTTCTAGTTATAATCAAATCTTAGTTCATCTAGATGACCAACCCAAAACAACCTTTAATACTCCTTGGGGCACTTTTATGTATGTGAAGATGCCTTTTGGGCTAATGAATGCAGGAGCCACTTTCTAGAGGGCTATGGATATAGCCTTTGCTAAAGAAATTTGTGATTTCCTTGTGATATATCTAGATGATATTAATGTATTTTCAAAATCTGACAATCAACATTTGGATCATCTAAGGCAATTTTTTATTAAATGCAAGAAGTTTGGAATCTCCTTGAACCTCAAAATGTCATTGTTTGGGTTAGAGGAAGGAAAGTTGTTAGGTCACATTATTTCAAAAGATGGTATAAGAATCGACCTTGCAAGAATAGAAGCCATCTTAAAAATAAGACACACTAGGAACATCAGAGAATTACAAGCTTTCTTAGGAAAAATTAATTTTATTAGAAGATTTATATCTAATCTAGCAAAGTTAATTAGATCACTAAACAACATGCTGAAAAAGGACTCCACCATCAAATGGACTGTTGAGGCTAAAAAATCCTTTAAAGAAATCAAACTAGCCTTAACTATAACTCCTGTATTAATCAACCCTAAATTTGATTGAGATTTGATCTTGTTTTCCTTTGCTTCTGAGCAACAATAGCTACAGTCCTATTACAGAAAAAAGACTAGAGCTATGAACAACCCATTTCTTTCTTTAGCAAAGCCCTAATATATTCCCCCTTGAAATATAACATAACGGAAAAATAGGCCTTCGCTTTAGTCAAAGCCATTAAGGATTTTAGGGTATACATCTTATATTCTCATATAGTAGCCTACATTCCTAATTCAATAGTAAAAGATATCCTAACTCAGGATGGTCTTGATGGAAAAAGGGGAAAGCAAATTGCTACTATTTTAGAGTATGATATAGAAATCAAACCTACAAAGTTAATCAAGGGCCAAGGTTTAGCCAAGCTCATGGCTGAATCTAACTATTAGGCCTTGGATATAAAATTTATTGCAGCAATAGATAATGAAGAGGAGATGGTGACTCCACTAATCAGCCAGGCCTTTCCTGAATCACCTTGGTATGTTGATATTATTTATGTTTTACTGAATTTACAAGCTCCTCTTGAATTATCTAGGACTAAAAGTAGGTTTTTGGAGATGAAATCTTTAAGGTTTTGTATATTAGACAATGTTTTGTTTTGGATAGATCATGAAGGTATTCTTCTCAATTGCTTATTAAAATATAAACCTAACAAAGTTTTACAAGAGTTTCATGTAGGTGACTATGGGGGACAACTTTACTAGAAGACTACTGCAGATAAAATCCTTAGAGCTGGTTTGTACTAGCCTACCTTGTTTGCTGATGTCAAAAAATATGTGACCTCTTGTCACAAATGTCAATTTTTTGAAGGCAAGAAAAAGCTCTTACCTTTACCCCTCAAGCCAAACTCTGCTAAAATACTTTTTCAACAATGCGTCTAGACTTCATTGGTGAAATTCACCCACCCTCCTCTACCCAACACAAATGGATCCTCACAGCCACATACTACTTCACAAAATGGATAGAGGTCATACCTTCAAGGAAAGCCACAGATACTGTTATCATAACCTTCCTTGAAGCCAATATTCTATCAGGATTTGGATGTCCAACTAAGCTCATTACTGATAATGCAGCAGCCTTTAAATCCAAAAGAATGATAAATTTCTGCAATAAATACCATATCACCCTTGGCCATTCCACATCATGTTACCCTCAAGGTAATGGATTGGTGGAATCCTCAAACAAAAGCTTAGTAAACATTATCAAGAAGTTACTAGAGGATAATAAGAAAAATTGGAATAAAAATCTAGTCAATGCCTTATGGGCAGATAGATTGACTACTAAGAAATCAATTGGTACTTTTTCCTATCAACTAGTTTATGGAATGGAAGTTGTCTTTCCATCCTCTTTGGGAGTACCAGTAATAAATATACTTCAAGAAATGCAGGTTGAACCAAATAGTATCCAAAGAAGAATCAACCAAACTATTCATCTACAACAAATAAGAGAAGAGGTCTATGTCAGGTCTCAAGTTGTGCAAGAAAAGCTTAAGAAGATTTTTTATAAGAGAACCAAAAGTGAAGATTTCTACATTGGTGACAAAATGCTCAAGTGGGACTTAAGGAGGGAAGATAAAGGAAAACATGGGAAATTTGATTTCCTATGGAAAGGTCCCTATGTCATTTATGCTTATAGAGGAAATAATGCTTTCTTCTTGAGTGAAATTGATGGTATAGATGTACAAGGTGGCCCAGTGAATGGTCGAATGCTAAAAAGATTACTTTAAACCTAATTATTAATTTTCATTTGTACATATTATATTTTCAAAAGTCTATTTTGGATTGGATAATGACCTTTGAAGTTAAAACCCGAAGAGAAGGCCCTAAACTTGAAAAGATTCACTATCATAATTATCAATAATGCAGATTCATAGAATGACACTTTGCAAGGAAAGGCTATTGATCTCTAAAGTTCTTGACATTTCACAAGGAAATTCCATCCCCAAGTGGAGCCACTGTTAGGTTCCTATACCAATAGGAGTCATAATTTTGAATGACTAAGGTTAAGCCTTGTAATATTGTACATATCCTTGCTTTTTGCAAATGCTTTCCATATTATAAAAATTAAAAAATGTAAAGAGGGTATGTCCTAAAAGAAAAATCAAAGGACAAAAGGATAAGAGAAGGTCAAAAAATTGAAAATGTATGAACCCCAAAATCAAAAGAGACCATGAAAGTGTGCAAGTCTAAATGCCACTACTATTTACTTTTATGCATAATAATGATTGTGAGCAACTTGTTATTCATGCCACAACCCATGGCAATCAAACTATTTAATCTTGGTTATTTCATGCTTTGAATTTTATTTTTATAGTTAGTGAATAAAATCTAACCAAACAATTTAATCTTGGCAGATCATTAGATAGGTAGAGAAAATAAAAGGAGCTCATAAGCTTAATCTGAGCCCTTGGATGATATAAGGTTAGAATTGGATAGATTACTTTTCAAAAGAAAACTAGATGAATAACGGTTTTCTAGCCTAAATGCACCTAAAGAAATGAAGAAAATATGTTAGGGTAAGTGATGGGTAAGTAGAAGAAAGGTTGTTGAATTACAAACTTAATTGGATCGAAACACACGCATCATGCTTAGATACATATTTCAACATGTATGATCAATTATGGAAGCAAAGAAAAAGCTTTAAAAGTTCATGTGATTAACTCCCCCTCATTCTTTTTTCCCCTATACTTACTAATTTCCTATCCACAAGTATGTTCTAGTACTTTTAAATCCTACAAGTCAAAGAGGCTCAGAGCATTTCTCTGACTTTTGGTGGGACCGGGCCCTTGCCTTAATGACTTATGGACACAAGTGTTAGAATCCCCTTCATAAAATCATTCCCCCTTCATAAAATCCATTTCCCCTCATCACCCTAAGAAAACCCCTTCTCCTAAGGTTAAACACCATTTACCTAGGAAGAGTGAAAACCCCCCATGTAAATCCCTTTTCGCTCAAAAACCCACAAAAAGCCTTTTATCTAAGTATAAAGCAAAGTGCATGAAATACATACATTTTACCTTTTTACTTAGGAAAAACCCACTCCACCCATCACATTTCATATTAATTATTAACTTTATTATATAATTCCCAGTATAACCTTTTTCCCGTATATTAACTAAATCCCTGTGTAAATACCCCCAACCCTTAGTTTTAATAGAAACTAATACATTTACCCCTTATCCCAACAAAACAAATAAATCCCCCATTAACCCCAAATAAACACAGATCACTTCTGATTAAAGATTTGTGCCCCCCCCAAGCCTCTATATATTTCCTTCGTGCTATTTCACGACCCGACGACCGTCCGATCAACTGTGCCCTAATCCAATGATTTGTAGTTGTATCGGCCTCACCCGATGCCCAACCTTTACCCAAAAAGTTAAACTCTGTTATTAAGCCTTGCCCGATCAATGTTAACCCATGCTTAAACCTTAAATAATCTCATACCACCAAGGTTTAAAGCATGGGTCCCCCCTTAAGCCCAAGATTTTATCACCCGCACTTTTCCCATCACCCGACCGCCGTGCGATCAACATTCGGCTCATCCAACGGTCCACAGCCATATCAGCCATGCTTGATGGTTGAACGTTACCCACCCCCCGATGGCTACGTGTCACGCTCTGGAGTGTATCGGGTGACCTGTCCTAAAAATAGCCTTCGCCTCATAAGCGGTGTGACAACCTCCAATACGACCTCCCCGCTAGCCTTATAAACTACCTATTATTCATAAATATGAAATTTCATGCCATATTTAAAAAACTTGCCCATTAAACCTTATAACCGTGGAAACCTTGTTTTTGTGGCTTTTGCCCATTTCACAATATAAACCCGTTAAACCCTTCAACGCCACCTTGAACGTTTGTGACACAATTCCACCTCCATTTACATCCAAATAACTACCACGACCCATTCCTTAGGCATCCCTGTGCAAGTAAAGCGATCAAGTGCCTTTCCAGCCGACTGAGACTTTCTTAATAATTGTTGAATTTTATAGGTAAACAGCAGAAGACCATAGCTTGGATAAACAATTCTGATACTAGTTGTAGAACTTCTTTACTCCAAGGATCGACAAGAAACCTATTCAAAAAGCCTATATTAAGAAGAAGAAGACCATTACCCAAGGAACAGAGAAGAAGATAGTTACACACAGAGCCGAGAAGAAAACATTCACACAAAGCATTGACTGTCAAAACAGAGGAACCAGACCAAAGATGCAGTTAGAAGACAAACAGATGAAACATACATATACTTGATTAATATCCACTTCCTGATGCTGATACACATAAAAACAAAATAATTTACTGTTTAAACACACAGTAAAAGGTTAAATTGTATAGTAAAAGGGAAAAACACAGTGAAGGATAAAGACAGGTCAACAAGTAAAAGAGTATCAGTGACAGAGAGTATCAGATGAAAGCCTGAAGTAAATAAAGCCTCTAGCATGATAATTCAAATAGAAAAGATCATAAAGAGCTAAAAACTAACCATAAAAGCTAGCAGTACCACAATAAATGGGACAACATGAAAGCATTTCACTAGCTATCTCTATCTTCCTGCGAGACAATATTTGTATTTCCTAGATTAAATCTCAAGTCAGTTTAAGATATTTTTAATAATGCCTTAGTATAATTACTTCACAATGCGAATTATGTAGGGTGGATTTTTAGACATTTCTATAGACTTCTTAAGCGAAATACTGTAAATCCGTTGGAGCATTGACTAAGCCAACAAGCTCAATTGATGAATAAAGACCAGATATTTCAAAGGATTCATGTGTTGAGCAATGTGAAAACAAGTATTTTCTCACGTTGTTGTTATCTTTCTTAAAGTTTTTCAATAATGTTTATCTGAATTTGAATGCCATAACTGGAGTATTATCTTAGAATTTGTTTAATTACACTCTGTTATAACAGTTAGGCAAATAAATGTTTTCTACTAATATCTAAGTTAAGGAATTTTTAATTTCTCCTTAGTTTAGGTCATCTCTTTATAATCTATAGCAAAGGAATATTAATTTCCCTTTGTTTCTGATTACCCTCTGTTCCTCGTTTCCATCCCGGTCTGAGAATTTTCAATTGCTTTCTCACCCTAGTTAAAACATTTTTCACCCCTCTAGCCCTAACTCTTGCACTCTACTATGTTATCTTCCCCTTTGAACATTCCCTTTAGTGAGCTGATCTAGTCCTGCTACTCTTTTCTTGACTCTATAGCCCAATGGTCTAGAGACATCGTTCTATCCATATGTTTAAAGGATCCCACCACCCAATCTTAAATACAAATCAAAAACCCCATGAACATTGAGAACTAGCCTAAAATCCCATCAAACAAAGCTAAATCATATAGAGAGAGCCCTCTCTGAGCTTAGGTTGGCTAGAGCCTATGCCCAAAAGTTGGTTTGTGGTTACCTTGCTCATTTTCTTTCTTCTAATAACTTCTAGAGAAAATTCTAAGTGATAATAGGTAGGATTCCTTGTTGCCATAATTTTTCTTTCAATTTTTCTTACCAACCTGAATGTCTTCTCTAATCAATCAGGTTACCAAAGACGAACCTCATGTTGAATTTTATCCTTTAAAGTCCCTATGAAGACATCAATCCTCTGATTCAGAATATCATTTACCCTTATATTTAATTTTTGGGAGTCCTCAATGTTCTCTTCCATTGAACACTTTTGTTTGAGATTTATAAATTGGATAAAGACAATGTTGCTCTTTGTATCCTCATAATGTGCTATCATTTCCTCCATGAAAATTGACTAGGTGACAAGTGATTTACGAGAACAAAGCTCTCTATACCATACAAACTGATTCATTTCTAAATATAAAGATGCAATACGTACCTTTTGTAATAGTTTCACATCATGTAGATCAAAATATTGCTCCATTTGTAGTATCCATGTTACAAGATCCTTGCCATCAAAATTCCTCATATCTCGTTTTCTTTATTTTAGGAGCTCGATCTTGAAACGATTTTAACCATGTAATATCTGATGTCTAAGCTAGAAAATGTTGTCCAATGGTAGCCATTTGAGTCGTGTTTCCAACCCCACATGCTTGATCGATATTGGATTATTCAAGAAAGAGTTATACCCAATATTCCACGATGACATGATTATATACTGGTTTTGTAGAGTGAACTTGTACGAAGTTCCATGTGTCACTGTTTCGACCTTCGGCCCCGAAAACGATATCCAACAAACCAAAGTCTATTATATTTTTGTCACATTTTATGAAATTTGAATCTAATGCTCAGAGAGAAAGATATGACAATTTTTTCCAAGGTCACTTGTTTAATATGGAATTTAGGAGCCTGCAAAAACCCTAACTTCCTTAGATCATTTCTCTGCAACTATAGCGAGCCAAGATTTGAAATTAAGACACAAGGTTCATCATGATTTTGGCTCAAATGTGTTTTAATTTAAGCTTCTGAAACTTCGTAGAAAAAAAGTTATAACAAAAATTCCATGATGACTTGTTTGAAGTAGCAAAACCCTAAAATTTGAAGCTATGATACCAAATCTTATGCAACCAGCTCACAAAATAGAAGAAGGGATAGATAAATGATGTCAAAATAAAATTCTTCGAGGGGGAAACCTCCTTTACATTACACAATTGAGTAATTCTTTGATGATTCAAATCACAAGACCTCCTTTCTATATATAGGAGTCTAAGGGATCACAATATAATGACAGCGGACACAACAATAGTAACGTAAGGGCATAACAATAACAATAGTGGGTCTCTATGGGGAACAATAATAACAATATGGGGACTACATCGGCGCAACAATTAAATAACGAGGTTTCAGTAATAAACATAAGGGGCTACACTAGTAGTATAGGGACCTAACTTTCCTCCATTTCCAACCATCACTTGACTCTTTGGTGCTAGATATAGGAAGAAATTCAATTCCTTGGCTATCTTACAATGAATAAAATTGCGGGTACTACCTAAATCAATCAACACTATTACCTTTTTCTTATTGATATATCCTTCTATCTTTAGAGTTGGAAGAGTGGTAATTCCTACCAATGGATTACAAGATATGGTCAAATTCATTTCTTCTTTATTTGGGGTTGTTGTTGGTGTATATCCTCCTCTTTTGATGTTTCATGTTCCTTTTCTTCATCCTCTTCACAATATGTAGAATAATTTATTCTCAGCACACTTATGACCTTTAGTGTATTTTCTATCACCATTCTAACAAATCCTTTTTGTTCTTTTTTCCTCCAATTGTTGTGTTGTCAACCTTGTAGATTGTGGAATACTAGGAGAAACACTTCCATCTTTATAGTTGTGAGTGGTAGACTTCCTTGTTGCCATAATTTTGCTTTCAATTTTTCTTTCCACCCTGAATGCCTCCTTCAATGAATCAAGTTCCCAAAGGCAAACCTCATGTTTTATGTTATCCTTTAAAGTCCCTATAAAGGCATCAATCTTATGCTCCTCTAGAATATTGGTTACCCTAATATTCAATTTTTGTAAGTTTTCAATGTGCTCCACCATTGAACCATTTTGTTTGAGATTTATCAATTGGCTAATGAAGGTATTGCTCTTTGTATATTCATAATGTGCTATCATTTACTCCATAAACATTGACCAGGTGACAAGTGGCATATGAGAACAAATCCATATATACCATACAAACGGATTGGTTTCTAAACATAGAGATGCAATACATACCTTTTGTGAGGGGTGCACATCTTGCAAATCAAAAAATTGCTCCATCTATAGTATCCATGTTACCATATCCTTGCCACCAAACTTCCTCATATCTATCTTTGGAATGTTGTGGCTCTTAAACCCCACATTGGAGTCTCTAAAATCATAATTCATATTCCTTTTGTCCTCATCATCATTTCCATGCATTACCTTGTCAGCACTTGGAATCCTTTCTTGCAACAACTTTGTCAATCCTTCCATCTTGGCATTCATTATTGCTTTCATGTCTACTTTTAAACCATTCATGTGACCTTTTATTTCTATTTTTAAACCATCCATGTCACCTTTTAATCCATCCATGTCCCCTTTTAAGTCGTCCATGTCCCATTTTAAGCCATCCATGTCATCTTTCGTTGCTCTTTGTGAGAGTGAAATATGTTGCACATGGTCTCATAATTTTGATATATCATGTTGCAATTCTTCCTCTTCGTGTGTCATAGTAGAGTTTTCTGAGGGATTAATGGATGTAAAAAAAATTTGTTTTGGAGGAATTTTAGAACCAAATACTGATATTTATGCTTCAATATGCCCTTTGAATCACTTCAAACTAAATTTTCAAATAAAAGTTAAGAAAAGTTTTAAAAATACACACCTTTCTCTCGCTTTTTAGGAGCTCGATATTTAAATTACTGAATCTCTATAATTTCATATTTCAAAGGCATAAAATTCGGCCCTCTATTATCCCTATGAATATTTTTTCCAATTCCACAACTCAAACCAATATTTCATTTTTCAATATTGATTTATGTCAAATCTCCCACAATGACCTGATTATGGACTAGTTCAGTAGAGAGAAGTTGTGCGAGATTCCATGTGTCAATGTTTCTGTTAGAGTCGGCCTGGTTATCCCTCTGTCAGAGATCAAAACTCTTTTTTGCACTTCATTTTTAGATGTCCCATCAGTTTCGATCATTTGCACTCATTAGGAGCATGCCATAAATCTGACGGAAAGGTTTGTGTTACTCATTCCCCTCATGCTTGGCACTGTTGGCTCAGGTCCATTTATAAAAAATCAAAGTCTTGAAATAGTCATTTGCAGCCCTGTTTCAATTTCTAGGTCATGACAAGTGTTCTCGGTCATTAGGTCTAGGGTTAAGTCAATTTGGGTTTTGTAAAGTCTAATAAAGCCAGCAGGCTAGAGGGAGGTCCTCGATAGGTTGTTATCTCAAAGATTTTTATCGTTATACGGATAGATTATGACTTCTCTTCAAAACTATGTTTTGAAGATAAGTCGACATTTCATTTTTGTAATAAATTTTCAAAAATTTCAGTTCTTGAATTGTTCAGGCGTAGCCCTGGTCTCCTTTTCCAAATCATATCACAGTTATCCCTGCAAAAAATATCAAAGAAAATCATTATTTCATCCAAATTTAAGAAGGAAACCAAAAAGCAGTAGTCTATTAATCCTGAAAGAATGTCAAAATGCCAAACATTATGAAAGTGGGTTATTAAAATCAAATCTGATTTGGTGAGATATTTTCTTCACATATAAATCATGGAAGATTATTCGTTTCCACCATTTCTCAAGGCAAAAGTTGAATTTGTGAAGTGGAGGGCAAAAGGCGCGTTTGAAGGGTAGATTGACAGGCTTCAGGGTGCACGCGACCCATACAGAAGGCGTGCAACGCATTGGGTGCGCACGGCACACTGGGCTTCATTGGCCAGTGTAAATTTACACGCGCGCGGTGCATAGGGAGCGCGCGGCGCACTGGGTGATGAGCGCGGCACACACAGTTGGAAGCCTGAAAATGGTTTGAAAACTCATCAAATCACCCAATCTTCACATCAATTTGCCAGGTAGGCTCGCCTCCATTTCTTTTGCTTAGTTTTTGATGGTGAATGTGGTGGGTTCATGGCTCATGCTCATTGAAACAAGACTTTGAAAAACCTCCCTTTTGCCAATAAGAAACATTGCTTAGGGTTTTGAAAACAGTGTTGTCACCAAGGTCTACTCTTTTCCTCACTTCTTGTTGTCCCCCATTCCCAAAGTAACTCATCAAATTTCCTCATTAATCCCCTCATAATCCTATCATATGATCCCTAAACCCCTAATCCCTTACCTCTATGAAAACTCCGTAAAAACTATTCAATATCCCCCTAATCCTAAACCCTGTTTCCATATGTATACATTTTCCCTTTCTTACCCAATTACATTTTATTTCAAAGTCCCTAATTCCATGATATTTTCCCTTTCCTAATATTCCCTTGTGCATTTGTTTTTCCCCTTGGTCACAGCATTATTAGAGCAAAATTAGTTCAAATTCAATTGCACACACAGTTTCATTCAGAGAAGTTTATATATCAGCATACATATTGCAGACACCTTGTTTTCAAAGTCATGTCAGAGACAGATTCAGTTTATGAGCAGGAGTATGACAGTGATTCTACAGCTGAGGGTAATGTGCCACGTAGGTCTCACAAAAGTGGAAAAAGTGGTCAGCATGTCAGGGAGGAGCCTACTTCTTTGGCTCAATTGCAGGCTTGCCCACTTGCAATGGATTGTTTTCAGCGTCAGTCATGTTTCCAATACTGTGAGATGATCTCACAAACCCAGCATCATCATGAACTAGTTCATTTATTTGTTCTACATTTACATGATGGCCGTGTAAACCTCGCCGGAGTAAATTTCACTTTGTCACCAGAGACTATTGCTCAGGCCACCGGGATACCAAATGTAGGAGAGGAATGGAACAAACGCCAGCAGTTAGACAAATTCTACTATGAGCCATACATCAAACCTGGGCATATGAGAAACCTGAGCACAGTTTTTCCTTTCAGATTCCTGAGGGATGAGTTTGCACCATTGAGGAAACTCATCATTCGGTATTTCAGTTGCGAGGGCAGATTCTCACGTCTCTATGCGTACCATGTTCGTTTGTTGATGCATTTCACGAGGGTACATATGATGAACATTCCGTATTTCATGTGTCGCAACATAGAGAGGATGGTGGTTTTAGTACAAAGGAAGACCCCAACATAGCAGCATAGAAGTATATATCATTACGCGCTGATCAAAATCATAGTGGTACATCAGTTGACACAACAGGGCATTACTTGGGAGGATTTCATCTCCCGTGACTTCTTCACTGCGCCACAGCCGCTTCCCGAGATAGTTCATGATGAGGGAGAGCCTTCACACTAGCCAGACATTCTTGAGACTGAGCATATAAGTGCTCCATTGTATGCGACATACCAGCGAGGCCACAGGGCCTTATTTGCATCTACACGACGAGTACTATCTCCACCCGGGGTGGAAGGGGTCTCGTTGACTCCATCAGCAGAGCGAGTATTATCTCCACATGATGTGGAAGGGATCTCGCCTTCTTCTTCAGCACAGGTATAGATCCAGGATAGTGGCAAGAGGCCTATGCATGATGAGGGTCCTTCAGGAGGCCGGGACACGGATTTCACGATCATTGATGTTGATGCGAGCTCTCCTAGCTCAGAGCTAAAGGAGATCATCCGGGAGCAAAAAGTTGAGAATGACTCACTGAAAAAGAAATTGCAAATGGCTAAGTGGGTGATAAACTACCTGGGGCAGTGTAACAAATAGCTAGAGGATGAACATACACTTTATGAGCTGCGGCAAATCCGTGAGGATCGAGAATTGGCCCGAAAGAGACTTGGTGATATGACACTGGCTGATCGAGAGTCTATGCTCATCCATGTTAACACTCATCTGGAGAAATTGTTGGTAAAAGATAATAGAGACAAAGACATGCTTCGTCATATGAAAAATCATTATTGGGCTCGTATGCATGTCTGCAAAGCAAAAATGAAGATTCTAAAGAGGCAGTTGAGCAGAGCGCTAAAACGGCGGAAAAAGCCTGATCCACTCCAAATTTTGGTTGAGGCTTCATTGGCTGGACATAATACATGATGCAGGGTCTTCGCTCCGAATTCAAGCAATTTCCAAGAAATTTTTGTCATTTTGAAATTTTTGGCTTGCAAAACAGATTTTTCAGCTCAACGCGTAGCGCGTCGACGCGCGCGCTTATGATTGGGACACTTGCCGGAGGAAAACTTTATAGTTTTGGATTTTTCATGGTAAGTTATGTATTCTATAGTATGGCCAAGGCATTTCATCAAGTTCTGGATGATCAAAAGGGCCAAAAACACCATGAAAATCACCTTTCTGCCACCTTTGGCTCCAGCAGGAAGTACTTCTGGGAGAATGACATTTTGAAGGGGAAAATGAGCTCCAAATTGAGAAATGCCACTTGGGCTAGATAGTAGACATCCAGGGCTTTCCAACCAACTATTGTGAGCTTGATTTTGATGTCGGGAAGTGCCCCAAAAGTAGGCTGAAAGGCGCCGGTGCATAGAGCTCAGGCGCGCGGCGCATAGATATTTTTGGTCAAATTTTCTCCTTCCAGCTCAGAATTTCGGCCAGTTATGACCAGTTTCACCTCTTGATGTGATTTTTGACCTAGATTGATGTAATTTGATGTATATGATGTAACTTTGGCACTTATTTACCTATTCTAGATGATTCATTGAAAAAATAGTAAAAATTTAATGAATGGATCAATTTCCCTTCTTTTAGAGGCAAGTTGTTTTGGGTGCCTAGATTCTAGTTCCATGATTAGAATTAGTTCAAAGTGCTCCTAGGATGATGAGCTCGACCCCTAGAGGTAAGGGAATGGGTTGGCTTTCCTATATTATGTATTTTCTAAGTCATTTTCAGGGTTGGACTTTTGGGAAAAGCCTAGACTCTATTGTACATTGTATCTCTGCAATTTTGGCAAAGGAAAGACCAGGGTTTTGCAGCACTGGTTGGGATTCATGTGGCTTTATGTGTTGATGGTGTGCTTCTTTTAGTATCTGTAAGTTGTTATGTGTATCATTTTCCTTCTCTCATCTTCTGCAATTGAACAAATGAAGTGTTAAGGTAGAATCCATAATTTGTTATGCTCTGCCTTTAAGTTTGTTTGATTTTCCATGTTTTCATCTGTTAACGAGAAACCTTGAAGCTTCTTGCTCTCCTTAGCTCCTCGCCCAGTCTGATCTATCCATCTCTTTCACTTTTAAAGCATCAAGACAATCGCCTTCCTTGCCCCAATCGGACCTCTGCAAAAACTGTGTCTCATCCCCGCACCCAAAATTGCCTTTCCCTTAGATTCAACAAAAACCCCAAAAAAATAAACTTCAAACTCCTTGTACTTCATACCTAGCCTAAAATTAATTACCAATTTAGTCATCTCGAACCTCATCAATTACCTTTTGCTGATATTGACCCAGAGAGAGCCCTCTCCTGTCCTCGTAAGGCTAGCTACGAGGCTGAGCGTGGTTTGATGTAGCCTTGAGTTTTACCTTATTTCAGCCTAAGGTAGATTTGAGCGCTAACAGTTTCAACCTTCAAAACAGAAATTCCTACACGAAAAAATACAGTCTATGCAATTTCATCCACTTTTTACAGAATGAAACTCTGATGCCTAAAATTAATGTTATGATGATTTTCCCTAGGTCACATGTTTGAGACTAAATTCTGGAGCCTACAAAAACCATAACTTCTTCAGACCATATTTCAGAAAATATAGTGAACCAAGATCTAAAATTCTGGCACAAAGTTCACCAACATTTCAGCTCCATATGGTCACAATTTCAACTTCTGAAGCTTCATAGAAGAAACAATATAGTGAAAATTCCATCATGACCTGTTTGAAGCAGTGAAACCCTAGAATCCAAAGCTCTGATGCCAAATGTTATGCAACCAACTGACAAAAAGATAGATCAATGACTTAAAAATTATCCTCTTCAAGGGGGAAACCTCCTTTATATTATATAAATAAATAATTCTTGGATGATAAAAATGACAAGACCTCCTTTGTATATATAGGAGTCTAAGGGGTCACAATATAATCAAAGCCTACATAACAATAATAATGTAAGGGCACAACAATAAAAGTAGGGCTTCTATGGGGCACCACAATAATAATATGGGGCTACATGGGCACACCAATAATAATAAGGGGGCTACAATGACAATAAAAATAAGGGGGATACATAAGTATTATAGGGACCTAACATCAAGAGGCCATATCATATTGTCGCAACCGTAGTTTGGGTAGACAACAATGGAGTTTTGGCAATTGAGATTAGGAGAAGTTTGAGAGCTCATAATGCAAAAAATCAATCTTTCAAGCAATCTGAAGGTCACAATGTCTTTTATCCTTCATTCTCACCAACAAGTGTAAATAATCCATCTTCCATGAGATTTAGTTATGCCTTAAATCATGTTACATTAATTCATCAATTCGAGTAAGTAAATTTTCAAAGTACATGACGTAGTATACACTAGAAGTTTAGCTTTAAATTCTAGTGGAACTAAATTACAAGGAAATATGATGCAAGAGCATCTAGACCAAGGAAACTCATTGTAATTTAGTAGACATAGGGGTATTGTGTTTTCAAGGGACTTGGTTTCCTAATTGTGAATTAAATGTAATTAATTACTATTTTGAGTTATTTTAATGAGATTAGGAATTAATTGAATATTGTGAGGCTTTATTGTAAATGTTCTCGAATACAGGAGAACATGAGGGATTTAGGATAGTTGAGAGATTGAGGGTTTTGAGAATTGATTGTAAATCCTAGATTATGAGTCAGTTCATGAATCTAGGGATTAGAGAGGAGTTTTAGGAACAAGGAGGAGATTTAGGGATTTTGTTAAGGAATTCATGGATCTCAACCAGAATTGGTTTTGATGTTCCTTTGTATAAATGTGAGCCTAAAAGGCAGAGACAGAGGTTATACAGGTTAGAAAATTAGATACTTAGAGACTTAATTAGAGTGTGGGGTGAAGCCTACAGGCATATTTGTAAATATAAGGCCACTATAAAGAACATCAGGCTGAGAGACAGAGTTCTTATCCCGTAATTGTTAATTTGTATTTATATATATAGAGATTGATTCAATCTATATAAATGCATGGTTGCATGTTGAATGATAGACTGAGTGCATCAGAGAAATGCTATATATATATATATATATAATATACATATTAATTTATTTATGCTGGTGAAGTGCAGTGCATGCAAAGAGGCAGAGTTGAGGCGAACACATAGAGGATGAGACGAGACAGAGGGTCGTAAATGGCATAGAACCAAGTTGGAGAACCCAAGTGAGGTTATGGAATGATCAGGATTAAGAATTCTTGGAGTTAATCTTAAGCAGAAATGGATTGAGCAGCAGAAGAGTGAAAGGAAAAACCATTGGAGAAACCCGAAACCACAGTGAAATACTGAACAAATAGAAAAAAACCCAAGTAAGCGAGGAACAGAGAATTGAAACGTTAATGCACAGCAAATGTTGGATCTGGAAGATCAACGGTCAGGATTAAATCCCATCGGTGAAATCCTTATGGATAGATTGGAATCAGGCCTTGGACAGTTGTGATAAGCGACTGCCGATTGATCGTCAACCGTTGGATCGGTACTAGATCAACGGTCACGATATAATTGCAAATCAGACATCAGAGAGGTCAAGGGAGAGCGACAATGGATGTTGCGATAGCAATTTGTGATGGGGTCAATACGCTGATAGTGATAAAGCACTGATTGGCGATCGGAGGTATTGACGATCAGGGGTTTGGAGATCGGGAGCAGCGCTATGGAAAGGAGATATGGCAGACCCAATATTCTTATAAGCACAGTTGAAAACATTTTGAAATTCGATATTGCGTTAATCGCATGTCGGATGCGATAGAGGCTTGTGTTAAGAAACCCATGGAGGATGCGATTGCAACTAGCGATTAAGGTAAACCTCAATACTTGTGCAGAAATCGTACCAAAGGCGGAAAGGTATGTTTTTATGTGTATTTCCTTTGTAAATGGGTTATAGCAAATTAAACGTGGATATGTGTGGGTTTTATATATAAGTCCAATGTTATCAAAAGATAAAGGGTTTTATGCATTAACATATATATAACAAAGGTTAAGAAGTAGGAAGATTATATATATGCGGTCAAGGTTTAATAAGGGCTTAGAAGGGTTGAACGAGTCCCGATAATGAATGATTGAAGGTTTGGAAGGGTTTAATGTCTCGATAGGAAGGATCATAAAAGCAAAGTTTTTAATAAAGTCATATGTGAATTATAAGGGGTGATTCTTGGGATAGTGATTCGAAATTGGATCCTTGAACTCTCTTAAAGATACCTGAACTCTGTAAAAGCTCATACCGGAGTTTAAATTCTTGTGGACGTTGAAGCCTATCAAAAATAACCTCTAAGAAATGACAATTTGTAGCCAGCACGGAGCAACGAGGACCTTTGGTAAAAGCACGTTGAATGAGGCCTGTGGAGACCGCGCAGTGGCGCAAACTAGCAAATGGGAAATCCAGATCAGAAAACGGAGGTCTTTTCTAATGCGCTAATTGTGCATCGCTGGGCAAAACCCATTGAAATGGAAAACCCCTGAGCGCTCGATCACAAGGGAAGCCAGAGAACCATGGGGAAATCGCTAAGGCGACAGGCAGGTCCTGCACTCCAAAACCGATGGAATATCGAAGGCGTTTTGGGCGGTAAGCGGGTTTGTCATGGGAACGAGCGATTCCATACATTGCATGATGCATGCCCCGCGGATGAGAGAGAAAACTGCCTCTCATTGCGGGTTAACGTCCGAGCAAGTCAACCCCATGATAAGAGTGATAACCATAGGATCTGGAGACCCCAGATCTAACGGTTGAGATTGTGCCCAATGGGAAATTGGATTCGACGAAGAAAATAAGGTTCGGCACATAAAGGTTGAGGTCCGATTGGACCGCTAAGTTGGCGGATGAATCAATTCACAGAGTAACCAAAGTAACGAACCATTTGAGGAAGAGCTGGCTCAGCTCGTGAGGAGACAAGTGGCCACCTCTCTATGAAGCGTTACAATGATGATGACGTAGAGAAGGGAATTCTAGCACAGAGGCAGGTGATCTGAAGAGCTGGGAGAGGAAACGAACAGTCAGGGAACAGAATGGTTCTAAGAGCCACAAATAGACAGAGAGTAGAAAGGGAGAAAAAAAAGCATACGGTGAGAAGATGTTGAATGCACAGAGAGTCTGGGGAGTCACTCGGAGGTCGAGTGGAAAAGCCAGAGAGCTCATTTGACAGTAGCATATTGTTGTTGGAGTTGCTTGGAAGTCGACTGACTCACCGAGGCATGTAAAAGGCCAGGAGAAAGAGCTTAGAGAAGCCAGAGCCAAGATCCAGAGAGAGCACCAGAAGTGAGAGATGAGAGCTAGAACCAGAGCTGGAGCCATAGAGCCAGAGCTAAATTCAGAGCCACAGCCAAACCAAGAGCTAGAGCTAGAGCTAAGAGCCAAAGCTAGAAAGCCAAAGATCTCCAAGAGCCAGGGGATAAGATGGTGTTCTGAGCCCAATGTGCCTGTACAAAACATTGGAGTTAAGTGTAGCACTTGTAAAAGAACTATTGCCATATTTCCATAGAGCCTAATCAATTTGATTAGAGCTCACTGAGATGTAGCCCAAGATATCAGGGTGAACTCCATATTATATTATTATCTTATGTATTTGTTTTTATTACTACTTTAACTATTGTTATATGCATTTATATATCAGTTTAAGTACCTTCCCATATCAACACAAACAACAGATTTTAAAGTAAATAATCAGCTGAAAACAAATACAAGCATACATGCATATTGTCAAGCATTTCTTATTTCCGCATTGGTTACTCAAATAGACTTGGGAAAATTTAAAGCTTTGGAAGTGGGAGAGGTTCTTGTAAGTTAGACAAGAAGCCTAAGAGCCCCATTTTCAGATCAGGTGGTGTTAGAGCTTAAGATTGATTAACCCCACCTTCAAAGAAGGTTGTATCAGAATGCTTGATCAACAGGTAAAAGATTGCTTGTCTGAAAGGTGTTTGGACAGTCAAGGATTGATTGCCTCATCGATTGTATGCTTGGTTGTAGACTGACTATTGTTTGAGTTTGCAGAGGTGAAGGGAAAGCTATTGATAGCTCAGTCCAGGAAGGACAAGAAGGAAGAAGGGCTGAAGGCATTCTTCTATCCCAAAGGACCTCAGGGCAATCCTTGAAGCACAAAAGGTTGTTGCAAGAGGTTACTGGATAAGATCTTTAATAATATTGTTTGAAGTTCTGTTATGCATTTTGAAATTGACAACCTCTACAAGTGAGTTCTCAAATTCTTCTTGCTCCTGAAGTTCCTTTGATGGAGACATGAAGCAAGACTTGTCCACCATGTTGGATATGGTGAGAGAAATGTATGAGGATGGAAGGAAGAGCAGCATACTTAGAGAGCAGTTGAATTCCATGGAGGAAGAAAAGCAGATGCTTTCTGACAAATTGCAGGAAATGGAGAGGCAACTTCATATTGCAAGTATGAACCTAAAAAGGATGCATGAGTTGGAGTCACAACTCTTTGGTACAAAAGAAGCCTTGGCCAAGTATCAGCTTGAAGAAGAGGTAAACCATTCTTGTTTGTCTTCAAATTCTTCTAAGAATGCTTATATTGGTTCTTTTGAAAAACATACAAGAGGCATAGGTTCCAAGCTAATGTCCAAGATGGGCTATGAAGGAAAAGGATTGGGCAAACATGCACAAGGTATTGTTGAGCCAATAATGGTTGAGGAAAGGCCTAAGTATTTGGGCCTTGGCTATGGACAATCTTATGGAGAGAGTTCCAAAGCTGCCATGAAGGCCATTGAAAAAGTTCCAAAAAGGAGTTTCATTGCAAGTCCTCTACCTCAGAAGTGTAAGGATTGTATTAAGGAGGAATGCAATAGCTCAAAACATCATTCACATGATGCAGGTATTCAAAAGCACATACTTGAACTAGAGAGTTGTGGAAACTCTGACAACCTTGAAGAAAGTGATAGTGTTCCAGAGGGAGCTACTTCTTCATTTGTCTCACCTCCTCATGAAGGCAATAAAGGTGAAAGAGGCAGGTATAAATCTGGTTCTAAACACTTTCCTTTTGATTTTGCAAAGCATGGAAAAAGAATTGCATGTTCCTTTTGTGGTTTGGATAACCATTATGTTTCTAGATGTTGGAAGAGGATGGCCACATACAGGAAACTTTTGAAGGAGAGGAAGCAAGAAGCCAAAGGTCCACAGGACAAGGCAAATCATGTTGTCAAAAGAATGCACGTTTGTTTCACTTACTTCCATAAGCAAGGGCATCTTGTTGAAAGGTGTTGGACTTTGAATCCAGCACTTCTTCCACCAAAGCTGAAGGAGAAGATGGAAAAAGAAAATGGCAGGGATGGAAATAAAGATTCCATGATTGATGTGGTTCAGGATGATTCACATATTGATGCGTTGATGTGCAAACAAAGGAGGGACCTTTGAAATGGATTGGTAAGAAATGGTTAGAATTCTTATCCAATTAAGGCTGCATGTCTAGTGATGTATCTGTTTGCATTTCTTTGTGTAATAAATGCAAGTTACAGAATCTTACCAAAATGGTAAATAGAAAGAAGTTGAGTAGGAAACTCACTTTATTGCTGCAACAATATGTTCATTTCAGCTTTGAAAGTACAGTGTACTTAAGCAAAAGTTGATAGATGTAATGCATTCCTGAGCATGAGATGCATGTGATGCTGGCTTGGGAGAAGTTAAATTGGTTCCTAAAATTGAGATAAGGATGAAGTGTTTCATCTTTTGGAAAAGAGTCCTAATGGTCTTTTTCCTACATGCTCAACTTGAAGGGTCATTTGTTGTAAAGGCATGTTTTATTGGCTTGTCATTTGTATGCAGATGTAAGACATGGAACGGTTCACAAGATGTGAAATCTGTTTCTTTGTTGAAGTAGGAGTTAGCCCATGCAGTTGTTGTTTGTATTCCTGTTGTTGTTAACAATTGTTTTTGGGAGCTTTTCAAACAGGTAGAAATGAAAGTTTTGTGGAGCAGATGTATTTCACATTGTTTAAGCCACCTTGGATCAAGGATCAGGGCAAAGAAGCTCAAACTACCTTATGTAAACTTCACAGCAGAAGTTCTGCATGAATTCAAGGAGGAAAACCGTTCTTCCTGAGATGACCAAGCCATCCAAGAAGGGAAGTGGTTAGAGATTTTGGCTCAGAGGGACTATGCGAAGGCAAGTGTAGGGAGGTTGAAAGAAGAGGGTGTTGTTACTCTCATTTACTGTTCAGATCAGTATATTAGTCTTTTGGTGGACCAAAAGTTATTTTAGTGGGAAGGCATGATCCAAAATAGGATCCTTGAACTCTCTTAAAGATACACGAACTCCGTAAAAAATCATAACGGAGTTTAAATTCTTGTGGATGTTGAATCCTATCAGAAATAACCTCTGAGCAATGACAATTTGTAGCCAACACAGAGCAACGAGGACCTTTAGTCAAAGCATGCTGACCGAGGCCCATGGAGACCGCGCAGTGGCACAAACTAGCAAATGGGAAATCCAGATCAGAAAATGGAGGTCGTTTCTGATGCGATAATTGCACATCGTTGGGCAAAAGCTCTCGAAATGGAAAATCCCTGAGCGCTCGGTCATAAGGGAAGCCAGAGAACTGCGGGGAAAGCGTTAAGGTGACAAGCGGGTCCCACGCTCCAAAACCGACAGAATATCGGAGGTGTTTCAGGCAGTAAGCCGATTTGTCAGGGGAACTAGCGATTCCATAAATTTCATGATGCGTGTCTGGCGAATGAGAGAGAAAACCACCTCTCATCGCGGGCTAACATCCAAGAAAGTCAATCGTATGATAAGAGCGATAACCATAGGATCTGGAGGCCCTAGATCTAGCGGTGAAGATTATGCCCGATGGGAAACTGGATTCGACGGAGAAAATAAGCTTCGACACATAAAGGCTGAAGTCCAATTGGACCGCTAAGTTGGCAGATGAATCATTTCAGAGAGTGACTGAAGTAACCAACCGTTTGAGGAAGATCTGGCTCAGCTCATGAGTAGATAAGTGGCCACCTCTCTGTGAAGCGTTACAATGATGATGATGTAGAGCAGGGAATTCCAGCACAAAGGCAGGCAATTTGAAGGGCCGGGAGAGGAAACAAACATTCGGGAAACAGAATGGTTCTAAGAGCCACGAATAGACAGAGAGTAGAAAGGGAGAAAAAAAGCATACAACAAGAAGATTTTGAATGCGCAGAGAGTTTGGGGAGTCGCTCGGAGGTCGAGTGGAAAATCCAGAAGCTCAATTGACAGTAGCATATTGTTGTTGGAGTTGCTTGGAAGTCTAGCGACTCACAGAGGCATGTAAAAGGCCGGGAGAAAGAGCTTAGAGAAGCCACAGCTAAGAGCCAGAGCGAGCACCAGAAGCGAGAGATGAGAGCCAGAACCAGAGCCGAAGCCACAGAGAGAGAGCTAGAGTTAGAGCCACAGCCAGAGCAAGAGCCAGAGCCAGAGCCAAGAGCCAGAGATAGAAAGCCAAAGAGCTCCAACAGACAGGGGATAAGATGGTGTTCTGAGCCCAATGTTCCTATAAAAACATTGGAGTTAAGTGTAGCACTTGTAAAAGAACTATTGCCATAATTCAAGAGAGCCTAATCGAGTTGATTAGAGCTCAAGGAGATGTAGCCCAAGATATTAGCCTGAACTCCATATTATATTGTTGTCTTATGTGTTTGTTTTTATTACTGCTTTAACTACTGTTATATGCATTTATATATCAGTTTAAGTACCTTCCCATATCATCATAAACAATAGATTTTAAAGTAAATAATTAGCTGAAAACAAATACAAGAATACACCCATATTCTCAAGCATTTCTTATTTCCGCATTGGTTAATCAAATAGACTTAGGAAAATTTAAAGCTTTGGAAATGGGAGAGGTTCTTGTAAGTTAGACAAGAAGCCTAAGAGCTCCATTTTCAGATCAGATAGATAGGATTATGCATTTGTATATGCATACTGTGGGTATGTGCAGGGGTAACCTTGCATCAAAATAAAGTTATATTCTAGGAATGACATAAAATGAAATATTAACCTTTGAAATCATATAAAATCTATTATATAAAATAGCATGAAATGAAATATTAATCTATGATAAATAATGGAAATCCTAATCTAGGAATGCAATATAGTTTAACTCTAGGAAGGTAATTGAGATTTTTACTAAGGAAATAATTTTAACTTAACTCTATGAAGGCACGAAATTCTAGTCTAAGAAAACATACTAACATAACTTATGAAAGAAGGAAACTTATTCTATAAAGCATTGAAATATTATCTAATCAAAGCATGAAATCCTAATATTTGAAAGCAAGGAAATGTAGATTACAAAAACAAACTTATTCTAAGAAAGCCTTGACATATAAACTACAAAAACAAAGATATTTACTTTTAAATAACCATGGAAATCCTATTTAACAAAAGTATGAAATAAAAGCAAGAAATTATATCATATGAAAATTATTTAAAGATAATATTCTAAGCTAGGTACTAGAATGTAGTCTAATGTGGTGAAATTACTGAATAATGTAAAAGTTATCATATTAAAGCATTAAAACAAAAAGAAATTGGAAATCTAATCTATAGATAAAAATCATGTGAACTTTGTTTATTTAAGAAGACAATGAAATTAACTTAATAATGCTTTATGAATCATGTTTTAACATGTAAAGAATCTTATGAGAAGAATGCAAACATAGATGAGATACCTATTCTTTGAGTGCATAAATGAAAACGTTGACAAAGTAAATCTTTTTGTAATTCCTCATACTTTTCATGCACTTGACTTAGACCTAGAATCGAAGAAAGAAGTGATTAAAACTTGAAACAACCCTATTGTAAGAGAACAGGAAATCTAATATATCAAAATAGAGTAAAAATAGTCAATAATAACATATTTGTGCTATAGGGATCTTGGACGACCACAACGGGTCCCTCTAGGTGATTGCACGAGATTATAAAAATGCACAAAAATCTACTAAACCTGTCAGAAATTATTCATCAATATGAAATGATAGAAAAAAGATCAATGTCTGATATTATACTGAAATTAATTGTGGATACATGGATATGCAAAATTCTATATTGTCTTTGTATATTCTTTGCTTGTCCAATGATTCAATTTACAATTTTTTTTCCAAAAATTACAAACTCAATGTAATGTTGCTACATATCGAAAAAATGATGATAATAAAGTGTGGAATTACAAATTGAAATTCAATTCCTATGGTTCCCTAATGACTCGCTAAATTCATATGAGGACATGTTATTTACACTTAATAACCATCATTTTATTCCTTGGTTTGTTGGATTTGAATAAGATAGCTCTCTCGCTTGAAGTTGCCTCCATCGCCAAGTGGAAATCCTAATACAATCTAACTCAATTCTTCATGCCACACAATGGGTTGAGTAATGGTTTGGTTGAGCCATCATGATCATCTAGTGGCCTTTCTATCATGCTATATAGGAGGATCATCACACTAAATCTTTTTTCCACCTATTCATATGCTCAAATCGGCCCCATTGCTTCATGAACCATGCTAACCTTGGATTTTACTATGGATTGTGATAAAAGCTATGTAAATTGTCATTTTTTGAAACCTACGCACATTAGTCTAATTTTATAATGAGAAACTTACAAAACCATAGAAATATTGGACTTAGTATCTATATGTACCTTTGTATCTTAAATGGCCATGTTCATGTGAAATATGACAACATGATGCAAAATCAGGAGATTATGAAGGTTAAAACTGGAGTATAAGAGACAAAATAAAGTAGAAAACTAAAAATATATATACTAATTCCTTAGCCCAACATTTCTCCATAGTTAGGATATTACATGTCATTATTTTTGGCAAAATTTCGAAAGTTTGCCAACTTCTTGATTCAAAGGATAGCCTCAAGTGCTTGGATCAGAATGTCCAAGTTACTTATGGGACTTTCATTTTTCATATTAATAATCCATCTTGGTTTTCTCAATAACATTTTTTCCTTCATACTTTCGATATTCAAGTGGAGTGCTTTGTTAGCTTTCTTGAGACTAGAATTTTATGTTATGAAAATTTCCTTTTAATAATTTTATGATTTTTCTCTTTAAGTACTCATTTTCCCTTTTTATATGCCTCTCTAAAACTTCTATTTCAACTACTTATTCTCTTAAATCTCTTATGATTTCTTCTTCCATAGAGATATTGAAAGGTAAATAACCTTATTGAAGATTGTGGGTTGAAGGTGTTGTTATGTCACTGCCAAAAGCATATTCAAGAATGGGAGAAGATTATTTTACCTTTTCATTATATACTTCTTGCTCCAAATAATCAATATATTCATATATCTATTTTTGTATTTCATCAACTTCTGGACTTCGTTTTTAGGCATTGCTTGAGATAATTTTGGCTTTTACACTTCTCAAATTTCCAAATTTTAAGATGAAACATAGCTATTTTTCTTTTTCATACTCCTTGTAACCCTTTTATATTTGTGTTTATTTTTTGACTTCGTGATTTCCATTGAGGTGTATTTTAATGTTTTTCTTCTTTAAACAACTATGATAGTGACACTCTATTCAATATTCTTTAGAGTCTTCTAAGTTACCCTTATTTATTTTCTTCTTGTCTTCGAAACTAACTTTATTTTGAGTGTTATTTTTCCATTTTGACTTTTTAATTTGCCTCCATACATGCTTTGACCTTGATGATTCTCACTTTTCAAGATGCTAAGGAGTTAGGGATTTGTTAATCTCAAGAACATCTTCACCTTCTGGTATTGTCAGTTCATGTCAGGCTAGAAGGTAACTCCTCAAATGAAATGTGTTTATTCATTAATATTACTCATGGTTATATAAATGAGGGAGTGAATCTTGGGCTTCGCCTCCGGATGACTCTTCATTTTTCATTATTTACTATTTACATTATTTGCAAGTGTTCACCCAATCTCGATGATTAAGTGTCAATATTCCCCCCCCACCCTAATCTGAAGGGACGTTGGTGAGTCAAAGCATCGTTTTGAATCTTTCAAGGTTTTATCTTCCAAGTTCTTTTGTGAAGATGTCTACAATCTGCTCATTAGTGGAACAATGGTGTAGATGGATTGTCTTGGCCTCAACATGATGTCGAATTAGATGGTATTTTTGTATTGATGTGCTCCATTTGATCATGGAACTTTGGGTTCTTGGCCAACTTTATTGCAGAGGTGTTTTCAATCATGAGTGGAGTTTAATGTACTTGTTTACCTACAAATATCCTAGAATTTTCCTGAGCCACACAATTTCTTTTGTCGCCTCAACTGCTACCACATATTTTGTCTCTATTGTGGAATTTGCTGGAACTGATTTTTTGTGTGATCTCGAGGAGACAACTCCTGATCCAAGACTCATAGCATAACCTAAATTAGATACCCCAATTTATTTGTCTCCATTGAAGTCTGAATCTGAATATCCAATCAAGGTGAAGTCACCCA
>APFE030042741.1:104232-169518 GCA_000404065.3 Pinus taeda | reverse complement strand
AATTGAGTCTCCCAATTCTTGTACAAGTCGGAACTTGACAACGAAGACATGGAGTTCACGATGAGGTGGCAATGCCAAGCTCTTCTCCTTGCTTATTTGTCTTGTATTTTTTATGACAGATCTTATATATGCTTCTTCTTCACCCTCTAGAGGATCTTGGATCAACCTTGGAATCCTCTAAGTCATCATCCAATGTATTCTTTCTGTCTTGGTTTAGGATCTGCTTCATGTCTTCATGATGGTCATTATTTATGCTTCTTCTCTATATGTGCTTCTTTACTTCTTCTCCTTGAAATATTCCTTGAGCATCACCCTGTCATTTTGAGAAGGAAAACCTTCCAATCAAGATCATCCATGATAAGGAAAATTCAGTCTTAAAATCATCTATCTTATCCATACTGGCCAATGGAAGAGGTTGCTTATGATAGGTCTATGTGAGTGCTGGAACAAGAAGGATTGATAAGGAAGACATGGTTGATCACAATAGTGGATTAGGGGAGAACCATTGTTTATTGTTATTATGCCATGTAACAGGAAGGGTCTCTCCTTGGTCTAGTGTAAAGAGGAAGTACAAGGAACAATTTTCATGAGCTTATTTCTTAAGATTGCGCCATGCACTAAGAAGGAAATCAAGGAAGACTAGAAAGCATAGTTTGAATAGATAAGGACTAAGAGGAGGCCTTAATAAGCCTTGTTAATGCACCATGCAATGTAGAAAAGTTGCTTGATCAAGTGTTCTGTGTAGAGGTGGAGCACAAGGAGCAACGTTGAAGGCTTGTTGCTTGAGACTGCACCATGCACTGGAAGGAAGATGAGGCCTTAAGGAAAGCACTTATTTTCTCAACAAGGGTTCATTGTCTACTAATCTTGTGCCATGCACTAGGGAAGACATGGAAGGACAAGGCGTATGCAAAGAGGGGGACGACAGTGATCATTGGAAGCAAGATTGAGCCTCGTTGTTGTGTCATGGGCTGAGCTTAAGGGGAGGTTTTTATGACATCACAATTTGATTAGACAAGGGATCAGTATTCATCTAAAATGTGATTGTCCTTCTATAATAGAACATTTTGACCAAACAATGGCTTCTTGTTCATCTGGAGTTCTTTTCACCAAGGGAGGCCACAAACGTTAGGTGACTTAGCCTAGGAAGGTTCCTCAATGTGCACCTATTGGAGATGGCCTTAAGAGGGAATTTGTGCAAAAGTATTGGAAAGAAATATTGCATCAATGATACCCATGAGCATTCTATGATCATCACCTGGTAATAGAGCTATTGCCTTTACAACTTTCAATTAGAAAGAGCACAAGGAAGAGATCCGAAATGGCTATGTGTGGGACTAGTAGAGTAGGAGAGGGTAATGCATCTGAACAAGACTTAAACATGGATAACACACATGAATGCCATAAATTCAAGCCAAGAGAATACACAACACTCATTGACAATATTCAAACCTTGAAACAACAACAAAGCAACACTTGTTTCTAAGTGCAACAGTTGAAATGACAAAATACGACACTTATAACAAAAGTTGCAACAAAAGTTTTGATTGTGACCAAAAGGTGTGATAAGCTGTGGGAATGTATCTAGTGCATATTATTAAGATATGTGCAGGAAGTTAATGCAAAAATGTGCTCTAGAACTAATTCTAGTGATGCGCAAAGGTGCAACACATGTAGGAGTGAAAACAACAAAAGGGAAACTTGCAATAGGAAGAAAACATGAAAATGACACTTGCAAACACAAACAACATTGAAAGAGACACATGCTAGATTGAAGATAACATGAGAAACAAACTTATTAAAGTGAAAGAAAGAAAAAATGACAATATTGAACATGAAAGAGACAGTTGTGAAAGAAAAAGTGCACCTAAAGAAACAATTGGGAAAAATCATTGAAATGTAAGTAACATTGTGAGAAAATTGAGGGAAACTACCAATGGGAAGTGTGCTATGACTATCGAAATAGGTTGAAAATTAAATAGGTGTTGTCTTCATTGACTACACCATGCATTTTCAAGCTTGCATAAAGGACGTGTGCTAATGCATTGACCAAGAACTGAGCATGTGTGGATAGGTGACTTTGATAGTTAGACATTAGGAAGAAGACTTAAACATTTAGCATAACATCAACCAAACAATGGAGTGACCATAGAACGAAAGATCATACCATCCTCAGTAAGCTTGAAAATTCAAGTGTAGGAAAAATTTTAGAGGGTGTTCATCACAACATCAATAGTTGGAAACACATTGGTAGAACTCCACCTTCTCTATGTAGGTTTCACCCTTAAGTGTAAGGTATCAGTCTTTTAGGAAGTATTGATTTGTCATGTAGATTTCCCTAAATTTTCCACTTATCCATATTAAATATATAGAATCTTTTATTGCTTTCCCTGTATGAAACAAATTAACATAAGGCTAGCTGTAACAGGTCATTTTGTCAAATCTAGTCAATAGGCCTTCAACTCAACCAATCAACTTCCTTTTACCTCATTCTCACCATCCTTGTACAAATCCCTAAGCATGATTGATTCCAACCCTTGGGTTTTTACCTAAAAACACCTTGTTTTGGTCATTTTAAGGACCAATGCTCTCTCGCCTCCTACTAGACAACGTTAAATACCGGGTTGCTCTACTATGGACTCTATTGTTCACCTACAGGTTGCTCCACTATGCACCTATGTTGGTTCCAGAAATTTAGGCAAAAGAGCGAGAATCCTAAAGCCTCTTTTTCTAGAAGCTTCCAAGATCTGTTGTAACCATTTACCTCATATAAAAGTCTTGAATCCAATCTTATCCTACCTTGGATTTTCCATCCCTTATCCCTTGATCTCATCCTCCCATCAAGAGTGAATCTCAAGCCATAATTGATAAAAGGATAAGAATTCATAAACTACCCCCTTCACCTATATATTTGTTGCCATCCATAGGCAAGGAGTTGGATTTTGGAGAGTAATTATACCCTTATGTTGTTGTTGTGAGAGATATATTTCCATGCATTAGGGTGATTAGAGGTACACTTTGTGATAAGGGAAGGACAATTCAACTTGAAGGAGCTCTTTTACAAGATCAACACCTATTTTTGGTTGTAACTCACTCCATTTCTATTAATGAAAAGAGTTATTTATTTTCGTATATATGATAATATGGCTTCATACATTTCATTACCTTGTTGATCTATTGAATAAAGTGATTAGATGATGCCACATAGATTCTGTGGATCCTTTTCTTATGTTATATGACTATGAAGGTTCTAATAATAACGATCAGAGCTAGGATTGGAGCATCCAAGCCAAATAAGAAGCGAAGTATACGAAATATTCCAGGTATGCTTCATTACGTTATCTATTTTCTTTAAGGAAAAAATTAGTTCATTTGTCTTTTTGTTGTTCTAGGTCAGTCCATTGAGCCTAGGGAATATACTTATGTCCTTAGTCATAGATTTTGCATAATAAATTGGTGACCATACTAGGGATTAGTGTATTCCCTTGGTGGTTTCTTTGTCCATTATTCTTTTCTTACCACATTTCAAGACCTTTACTGTCTTATCCAAATAAATAACATACCTAAGAAGACCTTTCATTGGGTCTCAATTTTAATCCTTGTGCCAGAACTTTGCATCCATAGACCAACACAACCTTTGATCTTCTGATAGGGCCTTGCACCTCAGCCAATCCTTCTTTGTGGCTGCACTGCATAGCAATGGTGCCTTATTTTCACCTTCATTGGCCCCTGTTCATGCACAAGTTTCTCTTTTCCTTGATTTTATCTCTCATCCATCCTTGATTCTAGATACTCTTCCTTGAGTCTCTAAGTGGCTTCTGGTCCCTCAAAAGCATCCACTTGGTTTTATTTTTTTTTCATACCTTTGTTATGGATTTGTTTAAATATTTTCCTTTGTTCTTATCATTAGATTATTTTCAAACTAGTTTTGTTTTATCATTGAGTGCTTAGATGAATTGGTGTTTTAGTCATCATTCTGAAAAGCTTGTTTAATTCAATTATTAGACTTTCCATCTTATTTTTGTTCATTTTCAAAAAGTAAATGAATTAAAAAGAAAAATATTTGCATTGGTATTTAGGGTTTTGTGTGTGAAATTGGAATTCCCTAGTGTGAAATTGTGCATTTTTTCTTTCATTTTTGCGAAAAATATTCCCCGTCAATTGTCAGGGGGTTGGGGGGGGTGGTCTGAAGTGTGTATGAGTGCTAATCTCCTTTAAGTGTCATCTCTTTTGATTTTTGAAATTTTCACCCAATTTCATTTTCAGTCCTCTATTCATGAAATCTCAGATTACGTTTGATTTCATTTGAAACCTCTTGTGTTTGTTTAGAAGACTTCTCTTGTATAGATTACATTTGCATAGTTAGAATTATCATTTTCACATCAGGAAAGGAAACTGTGAATAAATTACATTTGCATGGTTTTTAGGGGAATTATGCATAGATTACATTGCATGGTTTGGCATCTTTTAATGCTTTGAATTGAATTGAGATAGTGAAATTGAAAGATATAGCTATGAAGTTTTTGTTTGTTGCATATTTGACTATTTCATCACTATCTACACCTATTCCCTACACTAAATAGCTTTCATCGAAAATGAAAAGATTTATTTTTTTCATATTAGTTTCATCATAGGTGTGTTCAGGTGACATTGAGTTTTGAGCCTTGCAATCGAAACATAATTCAAGATAAACTCTAAAATTCACTTCAATTAACATAAGGAGAATTTTAAACTCAGTGACACACATAAAGGTCTAGGTTAGAGATATCTTCTAACATTTTTAAATTTAGGAGCTATCATTTTTGCCAACAATTCATTCCGGGCATGATATCATGTTCCACGCACATAAGTGTATCATATCATTCTCCACGTACCTCCGGTTATATCAGATGGTGCTCCACGCATGATAAGTATATGGGAACACTCTCATCAAATGGTTATGCATTAGACAACACTACTATGGACTTCACTTTTATGTACCATCAAGTATATTTTTGATGTCCACCATAGTTTTCTATCCATCCATAGGTAACTGATTCGACCGCCTTGTATAACGTGATACACTGAAAGAAACATTTGGGGAGATTTAATTCACGTGTGTTAAGTCCTTCGTCCTCCATGGTGTATATGGTAGTTCATGATTGCTTCGTAAAACTTCTTCCTATTTTACCTATTTGTTTTATTTTGTGTTGTTAATTTATAAAATCAATTAATTGACAATGAAATAACATCTTCTTCGTGGAAAAACTCCTTAGCGGATCTTAAGTTGAGACTAATGGAAACAGTTCTTGAGTCCACCAATAAACGAAACCCCTCTGACATAAATCCTGGTCCTTTTCCTCCTTTTGAAGATATTGGTGCTCCTTATATGAAAACATTGTCTCTTCTTGGAATTACCATTTGTTTTCCAGTTCGGTTATTTTTTTCCACTATGGTTCCAAATGTCCAAACTACTTCTTAACCAAGTTCTCCTCCACCTGAACAATATAAAACTCAATTAGATCCTAAAGTTGACCCTTTAGCTTCTTCCCCTATTGTTTATTCAACTTTTTCTTCCTCCTCGGCTACTGAAAGTATTAATTCTAGTAACCAAGAAGCTAAGAAGAATAAGAGATGGAAGAAGAAGAATAAGAAGAAAAATATGCTAGGGGCAATGAAGAAACCATTCCTACAGATGAAATTAGTATGGAGGAACCTTCCAATAAACGTTGAAAAGTTAAATTTCCTTGCATCTTATGTAAGGTTACCACATTCTTCGACATTTTCCTGGTACTCCCAACATATTAGAAGCGTGGTGCGTAGGCTCACATTAGTCTTTTTCATCAGCTTCTCGAAAACATGATGGTGACAAACCGTCAAATAGTGATAGTAAGGTCCATGCAAAAAATGGTAAAGTCAAATTTCTGAAGAGAATAATCCTCTTCACCTTTTTCCTTGTATGGATGAAGCCTCAAAAGTATTGGAAAATGTTACAGCTTCTTAGCCTAATCTTCCAACTGGTTATTGAAAGTTTTCTCCCAATCCTCCACTAGTTGATGAAGCAATTGATCAGAATCCATCCCTAATCAATATCAATCTCTATGAAAGTTGATCCCATGAGTCGGTCCCTAAATAACCACTGGTTGAGAAAATGGTTGACCCAATTCCACCTTTTTTTTATTGTACCCTTCTCGTAGAGAGTGAACTTCATATCACTCAAGTTCTTCTTGTTTCTTCATATTCAAATGAATTGGGGGGTAATCCTCCCATTCTAATGGCACAAGAGAACAATCCTCCCATTCCCTCAGCATAGGAGGGAAATCCTACAATTCCCATAGCACAAGGGGGCAGTTCTTTCATTCCCACAACACCCACTCCAAGTAGCATGGTCACCTCCTTTGATTGGAGTCGACTAGAAGAATAGCATTTTCCTCCTTATGTTCTCTTCGAGATCATGGTACAAGCTTATAATGTGGTCATGCCTAGCACAATCATATATGAAGGCACATATGTTAGTATTGTGTCCTCAACTTCTTGGCAAGCTTTAGGTTCTCTGCAACTTCTGCCCATTACACAAAATCTGTTGCCTTTTAAAAGAGGAACCATTCAACCATTAGGGATTCTTCCTAGCATTCCTATTATTTTGGGAGGAAATATTGTCTATATCAATTTGATGGTAGTCCAAGCCCCTTTGGATATTAATTTACTCCTTGGGCCTGACTATGTGTATGTCATGGGAGCTTTCGTCTCTTCTCCTTTTCATGTGATATATTTCCCGCATGAAGGAACAATCATGACCATTGACCAGCTTTCATTCATTGGTCCTAATTTGGCTCCCAATCAACTAGATTCAATACATGGTAGTTATATGCAAGTGGTATATTCCTCACCATAGGTTAATTATTTGGCAACCTATCCCATTCACATACGTACTAATAAATATGAGCCTTTCACTATCTGCTCAAATTGTTTAGACCAAGATCTCGTAGGTGATGTGGTGAATGATTTACTAGGGGGCATTGGAGCGTGATATTTACATTGGATCCTTTGGCATGTATCCCTTCCATAGCATTTTTCTTCCATTTGTTGAGAACATCTTTGAAGAAATGGTCTCTTGGAGGCCATGATCAAGTTCGATGAGCACAACTCCTTTTCTTGTGTTAAGCTCGTAAAAGAATGAAACAAGGTACCATAGCAGAGTTACTTGTCTTGTGTAATCTTGTTAAAAATGAATCAAGGTTATTTTTGGCACAATTCCTTTTCTTGTGTCAAGATCGTTAAAAAATGAAGCAAGGTGTCATGAGTATAGTTCTTCTCCTGTGTCAAGCTCATTAAAAAAAGAAGAAATTTCCCTTCCATTTTGAGTGTTTGATTAGATCGCGTAAATTCCTATTTGAGTCTTTCAGTTGATCTCAGAAATGAACCTTTATTCCATCCACCTATTCGCAACTAATAGTCTACTAAGGTGAATTTAATAAAGCTTGGGGGGCATGTACCTCGAATTGAGTCATTATGATGGGGGCATGCAAACTTATTTCAAGAATATTTTTTCCTTTGCTTCAAGCTTGTGTAAAAATGAAATAACTCTCAAGCATAGTTTTCCTCATGTTTCAAGAAAAATGAAACCATATTCAAGTATTTTTAAACATAGTTTCCCATGTTTCAAGTTTACGTAAAAATGAAACCATTCTCATCCTATCCTTTGTGATTTTTATTTTTTACAACATGTTTCTACCAAATGAGCCTTGGCTTTATCTTTCCATCATCACCATCTGCTTGGCCGATCATATGCTTTCACTTGGTTATTTTACCCTTTCCCGAGGAATTGTTGCTATGAGTGGTCTCATTAGCATGTCTCTTGACCTCTACATGTTTTGAGCAGTTTCGTCATGACTAGAACCGATTTCTACCTGATTTGGATTCTCTCAACTACGAAAATTAACTAAGATATTTTAATTCTTTGATGTTAGTAGAATTGAATGTGAAATAGTATGAAAAACCACATGTGGATACTTTAAATAAGAGGAAACATATTTACAAACATCAAATCAAAGGACATACACATTAATAATGGATTTCACCCAATGTGGGTTACCTCTCCAGGTTTAGTTTCAAGAGTGCGAAGGTCACTTTTTTAAATGCGACAAGATTATGTTGAGTACATGGTACATTATTTGTCGTTACAAGGATAAACTCCCTCAATGTGGGTGGAATTTCTCTCCATGAGATGTTCCCCTATAAAAATTCTCACTCATATGGACCCTCCTTTAGCATGACAAGATATCTTATTCTCACATGAAGTGGCATACAAGTATGCTCCAACATAGTAAAAAACAAGGAGCTCAACATCAAAACATCATCTCAACCAATCAAAAGAAAGACATGGCATCATTACATCATATATCTCCACTTTTAGGGATTTCCTAAAAATGCATATCTCTCTTGAAGAAATTGAATGCACCATTTATTTTGTGGTTGAAAATTGTTTTGAATGACAATAAACTCGACCCCTCTCTGACATCATCAAAATATGCGCCCTTAAGAATATTCAAGTTTCCCTGAAGATTCATTCTCGTTGGTTAACTGGAGTTCTACTACTCATATGAAAACTCTGAGTTCGCCACTAAGCTCCTTATGTAAAACTGAGTAACTTGAGTATAAAGTTGGACTTCTTCTGAAATTGTAAAAAATCGGCCCTTAGGGAATATTTTAGATTCCTCGCGATTCCACAAATATTCCTCTATGCAAGTTGACTAAATATATGATGCTCAGATCTGAAAACCAATCATGCCATCCAACTCCTGGTGAATTTATGGTTCATTTGAGTATAAATTTGGCATGATTTTGTCACTGTGAAAATTGGCCCCAAGGGAATCTAAAGATTCTTGATGATTCCACAAATATTCCTATCTGCAAGTTGATTGAAGATCTATTACTTAGATTATAAATATTATTACACCATCACATTCCCTACGAAAATCTAAGAGGAATGAGTATAAAGTTGGCATAGTTCTAGCTCTGTGAAAAATTGGCCCCCAACGGAATCTAAAGATTCCTCCCTTGCATCAGAGAATATTTGTCTCGAAATATGTGCCAAGAATGGCCCACTTTCCTAGCATCAGTGCGCGCTCCATCTTCTCCTCCGGGCAAATGAAACATTGGTCGTTTTAAATAAATTTTTGGGTGGAACCCCTAATGTTGTATGGGATGGTGGCACAATTGTGGGTCAAATTTGTTTGGTGGAGGTCCCGGGGTCAAGCTCGTGGGCCTCCCCAACTTCCCATGATAGTTTTGTGTTTTTCATTTATTTAGGTGGTGGTTTATGATATGGCGTGTTTATTTTTGGTTTGGTTGGGCCACTGCATGAGGTAGGAGAGCCACCCGACCGATGTGTGTTTAAACCCCACCAACCCATTTTAAAAAGTGTTGTCATTTCATACGGCCCAACCATGGCCATTTGAAAACATGTATATATGGTATAATATGGTTTGGGGAGGGGTGGTGGAGGTAGTGGCCCACCACCTTATTTTTTTATATTTTTTCATTCTTTCAATTTTTTTTATAATAATAACTTTTGAAAATAAAATATTAGATTTTTAGGTGTCATTGGAAAATTTAAGTAGGCAACAAATTCACCTTTTCCGACTGCCGAAAACCATCATCATGAAGTGCAAGATTGCCATCTCGCTAGTGGTTACCATTGAGCCTAGTTTGACCAAAACTTTGACTGGCCATAACTTTCACATACGAACTCAGATTGAGGTGTCATTTGTGTCACTAGAAGACTTGCAACGAGCTCTTCAATCTAACTTTCATTTCACTTAAATCAAACAACTTTTATTTTTAAGCTTTTCCAAATCTACTTCTGAATTCTGAGCATTTCTGGAGCTAGCTCGATCATTCCTCCCCACTGAGGACATAATCTACAACTACTGTGTTACATTGTCTACATAAAAAGTGTCCTGACAGGTCACACTTCGTTCTCCTTCACCCTTGTTCTTCGGAGCCATAAGTGGTGAACTAACACTTGCATCCTCTGCAAACTTGTAGTAAAATATTTTCAAACTACATGTTCAATTACATGACTAACCATGACCCAAGAATTCCCATACTTGCCAAGAGTTTATAACAAACACTCTTTGGTCAAGTTTACATCATAATAGAAACCAATACACCAACTATTAATAAAAATCTAAACCACCATCATTGCTTTAATAAGCAACGAAAAACAAATCATCACTTTTAGAATTATATTGCAACACATGATTTATAAAATGCAGCCATGACAAGCTACTATATCTAGTAAAACCATCTCTCACTCATCAAAGTGAATGGATCATCATCTCCCTCCTGCCCATTTTAATATGTGGTGTTTTTTCATACAACCCAACCATGGTCGTTTAACTATATATATATATATATATATATATATATATATTATATATATATTATATATATATATATGGTTTATATGTGGTTTGGGGAGGGGTGATGGGGGTGGTGGCCCACTGCCTATTTTTTTATTCTTTCTTTATAATAATAACTTTTCAAAACAAAAAATCAAATTTTTAGGGGTCATTAGAAAAAATACATAGGAAACAAATTCACCTTTTCTGACCACTGGAAACCGTCACCATGCAATTCCAAATTGTCACCTCGATAGTGGCTACCAATGGGCATAGTTTGACTAAAAATTTGACTGGCCATAACTTTCAAATATGAAATCATATTGAGGTGTCATTTGTGTGATTGGAAATCTTACGATGAGCTCCTCGATCTTACATAGGTTTGACTTCAATCCAACAACTTTTATTTTTTATCTTTTCCAAAGCCACTTCTAAATTTTGTGTTTCTAGAGGCACCTGAATCATTTCTCCCCACTAAGGAGCTTTTGGTCCTCCAAAAGCATGAAAATGATATGAAACTATTGTGTTACATTGTCTGCACAACGGTGTCTAGACAAGTGATTTGAAATTAGTTCCCTAGCTACTAATTCATATTTCAATTCAATTCATCTCTCAATTCTCCACTAAAACATAATGGAAAATTGGATTACAATATTCATTATCATAATTTCTTAAACACATACAAAAAACATATCCAAACTATAATAAGCGATAAATATAGATACATGACCCAGACAATTTGATAACAGAGTTCACCAAAATCTCCCTGGCTACCTCTCTGGGTTCATGAATCCGATGAACCTACTTTATTGATTCTTGAAGGAAAAAGAGACAATTAAGTAGACCTAGAATCTACTTCTCCTTTACAAAATCCCTAAGTCAAAAATCCTTGAATAAGCTCTCCACAAGCTCTCTTATCCTCTTCTTGATTACCAAGAAGGGCTTTTGAAAGGCTCTCCATCTAAACCACCTAAAGATTTTTATGGAGACAATATCTCCGAAGATCCCCTTTGATTAGGAACTTGGCATATCTCAAGGGAATTGGTTGGAACAAATATCTCAACCATCCTTAAGGTTCTCAACATCCTCCAACTTTCATGACTAGAAAAGTTGCATCATCAAGATCATAATGTTTGAAGTTGAGTTTCAGAAGATGCTCAGTTAACTTTTCATACCAGGCTCGTGGTGCTTTGATGATGCCATACAAGGATTTCACAAGTTTGCATACTTTATGTTCATGTCTCTTCATCGAAAATCCTTTAGGATGGGACATAAAAATATTCTCTTTCTGATGTCCATTCAAGAAATCAATTTTTACATCGATTTGATAGACTTTCCAACCGTCCCGAGCTGCTAGGGAAAAGAGTGTTCAGATGGTAGCCCATTTTTCTATGGGGGAAAAAGTATCCTCATAATTAACCCCTTCCTTCTATAAAAAACGTTTTTCCATAAGCTTGGCTTTGTTCTTGTCAATGGATCCATCAGCTTTATACTTTTTCATGTAGACCCACTTGCAACCAATTGGTTTGATTCCCAATGGAGGATCGACTGGCTTCCAAATGCCATTCTTTATCAAGGCATCATGCTCCTTTTGCATCACGTCTTTCCATTCATCATGAGAAGCAGCTTATTTGAAGGAAGTGGGTTCAAAATTTGTAGACAAATTCATTTCACAATCATAAGAAACATCCATATCCACAGGTGAATCAGAATGATCTTGATCACCTCAATTTTTCCGAATTGAATTTCTTATTCTTATGTTTCCAACCTTTATGAGATGGTCCAGGCTGCTCAGTTGATCAAGTTGGGACTAAATCAAAATTGAGTCTCCCAATTCTTGTACAAGTTAGAACTTGACAATGAAGACATGGAGTTCACGATGAGGTGGCAATGCCAAGATCTTCTCCTTGCTTATTTGTCTTGTATTCTTGATGATAGATCTTATCTATGCTTCTTATTCACCCTCCAAAGGATCTTGGATCAACCTTGGAATCCTCTAAGTCATCATGCATTGTATTCTTTCTGTCTTGGTTTAGGATATGCTTCATGTCTTCGTGATGATCATTATTTATGCTTCTTTACTTTTTCTCCTTGAAATATTCCTTAAGCATCACCCTGTCATGTTGAGAAGGAAAACCTTCCAATCAAGATCATCCATGATAAGGAAAATGCAGTCTTAAAATCATCTATCTTATCCCTACTAGCCCATGGAAGAGGTTTCTTATGATAGGTCTATGTGAGTGCTAAAAGAGGAAGGATTGATAAGGAAGACGTAGTTGATCACAATAGTGGATTAGGGGAGAACCACTATTTATTATTATTATGCCATGTAATAGGAATAAGGGTCTCTCCTTGTTCTAGTGTAATGAGGAAGCACAAGGAACAATTCTGATGAGCCTATTTCTTAAGACTATGCCATGCGCTAAGAAGGAAATCGAGGAAGACTAGGAAAGCATAATTTGAATAGATAATGACTAAGAGGAGGCCTTAAGAGGCCTTGTTAATGCACCATGCGATGAGGAAAAGTGGCTTGACCAAGTGTTCTATGTAGAGGTGGAACACAAGGACCAATGTTGAAGGCTTGTTGCTTGAGACTATGTTATGCACTGGAAGGAAGAGGAGGCCTTAAGGAAAGGACTTCTTTTCTCAACAAGGGTTCGTTGTCTACTAAGATTGTGCCATGCACTATGGAAGACCTGGAAGGACAAGTCGTACGCACAGAGGGGGACAACAGTGATCATTGGAAGCAAGATTGAGCTCATTTTTATGTCATGGTCTGAGCTTAAGGGGAGGCCTTTATGACATCACAATTTGACTTAACAAGGGATCACTATTCATCTGCAATGTGATTGTCCTTCTATAATAGCACATTTTGAGCAAACAATGGTTTTTTTTCATCTAGAGTTCTTTTCACTGAGGGAGGCCACAAACGTTACGTCACTTAACCTAGGAAGGTTCCTCAATGTGCACCTACTTGAGAGTAAGAGAGGGTAATGCATCCGAACGAGACTTAAACATGGATAACACACATGAATGCCATAAATTCAAGCCAAGAGAATACACAACACTAATTAACAATAGTCACACCTTGAAACAACAATAAAGAAACACTTGTTTCTAATTGCAACAGTTGAAATGACAAAATGTGACACTTATAACACAAGTTGTGACCAAAGTTTTGACTGTGACCAAAAGGTGTGATAAGCTGTAGGAATGTGTCTAGCACATATTATTATTATATATGTAGGAAGTTAATGCAAAAATGTTCTCTAGAACTAATTCTAGTGATGCGCAAAGGTGCAACACATGTAGGAGTGAAAACAACAAAAGCGAAACTTGTGATAGGAAGAAAACATGAAAACGACACTTGCAAACGCGAAGAACATTGAAAGGGACACATGCTAGATTGAAGATAACATGAAAAAAAAACTTATTAAAGTGAAAGAAAGAAAAAATGACAATATTGAACATGAAAGAGACAGTTGTGAAAGAAAAAGTGCACCTAAAGCGACAACTAAGAAAATTCATCGAAATGTAAGTAAGAATGTGACCAAATTGAGGGAGGCTATCAATGGGAAGTGCGCTCTAACTATCGAAATAGGTTGAAAATTACATAGGTGTTGTCTTCATTGACTACACCATGCATTTTCAAGCTTGCATAAAGGAAGTGTGCTAATGTGCTGACCAAGAATTAGGCATGTGTGGGTAAGTGACTTCAACAATTAGAAATTAGGAAGAAGACTTAAACATTTAGCACAACATCAACCAAAAATGGAGTGACCATGGAATGAAAGATCATAACATCCTTAGTAAGCTCCAAAAGTCAAGTGTAGGAAACATTTTAGAGGGTTTTCATCACAACATCAATAGTTGGCAACACACTGGTAGAACTCCACCTTCTCTATGTAGGTTTCACCCTTAAGTGCAAGGTCTCAGTCTTTTAGGAAGTATTGATTTGTCATGTAGATTTCCCTAGATTTTCCACTTATCCATATTAAATATATAATATCTTTTATTCCTTGCCCTACATGAAACAAATTAACATAAGGCTAGTTGTAACAGACCATTTTGTCACATATGGTCAATAGGCCTTCAACTCGATTAATCAACATCCTTTTACCTCATTCTCACCATCCTTGTACAAATCCCTAAGCATGATTGATTCTAACCGTTGGGTTTTTACCTAAAAACACCTTGTTTTAGTTATTTTAAGGATCAATGCGCTCTGACCTCCTAATAGACAACGTTGACTACCAGGTTGCTCTACTATGGACTATGTTGATCACCTACAGGTTGCTCCACTATGCACCTATTTTGGTTCTATAAATTTAGGCAAAAGAGCAAGAATACCGAAGCCTATTTTTCTAGTAGCTTCCAAGATCTATTGTAACCATTTACCTCATATAAAAATCTCGAATCCAATCCTATCCTACCTTGGATTTTTCATCCCTTATCCCTTGAGCTCATCCTCCCAACAAGAGTGGATCTCAAGCCATAATTGATAAAAGGATAATAATTCATAAACTACCCCCTTCACCTATATATTTGTTGCCATCCATAGGCAAGGAGTTGGATTTTGGAGAGTAATTATACCCTTATGTTGTTGTTGTGAGAGATATATTTCCATGCATTAGGGTGATTAGAGGTGCACTTTGCGACAAGGAAAGGACAATTCAACTTGAAGGAGCTCTTTTACAAGATCAACACCTATTTTTGGTTGTAACTCACTCCAATTCTATTAATGAAAAGAGTTATTTATTTTCATATATATGATGATATGGCTTCACACATTTCATTACCATGTTGATCCATTGAATAAAGTGATTAGATGATTCTATATAGATTTTGTGGATCCTTTGCTTATGTTATATGACTATGAAGGTTCTAATAATAGCGATTAGAGCTAGGATTGGAGCATCCAATCCAAATAAGGAGAAAAGTATACGAAATATTCCAGGTATGCTTCATTATGTTATCTATTTACTTTAAGAAAAAAAGAATTTCATCTATCTTTTTTTGTTCTAGGTCAATCTACCAAGCCTAGGGAATATACTTATGTCTGCAGTCATAGATTTTGCATAATAAATTGGTGACCATACTAGGGATTAGTGTATTCCCTTGGTGGCTTCTTTGTCCATTATTCTTTTCTTACCACATTTCAGGACCTTTAATGTCTTATCCAATCAATAACATACCTAGGAAGACCTTTCATTGAGTCTCAATTCTAATCCTTGTGTCAGAACTTTGCGTCCATAGACCAACACAACCTCTGGTCTTCTAATAGGGCCTTGCACCTCAGCCAATCCTTCTTTGTGGCTACGCTGCATAGCACTAGTGCCTTATTTTCACCTTCATTGGCCCCTGTTCATGCATAAGTTTGTCTTTTCCTTCATTTTCTCTCTGATCCATCCTTGATTCCGGCTACTCTTCCTTGATTCTCTGAGTGGCTTTTGGTCCCTCAAAAGCATCCATTTGGTTTTATTTTTTTTCATACCATTGTTAAGGATTTGTTTAAATAATTTCCTTTGTTCTTATCATTAGGTTGTTTGAAAACTAATTTTGTTTTATCATTGAGTGCTTAGATGAATTGGTGTTTTAGTCATCGTTCTGAAAAGCTTGTTTAATTCAAGTATTAGACATTCCATCTTAGTTTTATTCATTTTCAAAAATTAAATGACTTGAAAAGAAAAATATGTGTCTTGGTATTTAGGGTTTTGTCTGTGAAATTGGAATTCCCTAGTGTGAAATTGTGTGTTTCTTCTTTCATTTTTGCAAAAAATATTCCCCCTCAATTGTCGGGGGGTTGGGGGGGAGAGGGTGTGGGCTGAATTGTGTATGAGTGCTAATCTCCTTTAAGTGTCATCTCTTTTCATTTTTGAATTTTTCACCCAATTTCAGCTTGAGTCCTCTATTCATGAAATCTCATATTACATTTGATTTCATTTGAATTCTCTAGTTTTTGTTTAGAAGATTTCTCTTGCATAGATCACATTTGCATAGTTAGAATTATCATTTTCACATCATGAAAGGAAATTGTGAATAAATTACATTTTCGTAGTTTTCATGGGAATTATGCATAGATTACATTGCATGGTTTGGCATCTTTTAATGCTTTGAATTGAAATGGGATAGTGAAATTGAAAGATATAGTTAGGAAGCTTTTGTTTGTTGCATATTTGACTATTTAATCATTGTCTGCACTTATTCCCTACACTAAATAGCTCAACGAAAATGAAAATATTTATTTTTGTCATATTAGTTTCATCATAGTTGTGTTCAGGTGACATTGAGTTTTGAGCCTTGCAATCGAAACATAATTCAAGATAAACTCTAAAATTCACTTCAATTAACATAAGGAGAATTTGAAACTTAGTGACACACATAGAGGTCTAGGTTAGAGATATGTTCTAGCATTTTTAAATGTAGGAGCTGTCATTTTTGCCAACAGTGAATTTCAGGCATGATATCATGTTCCACATACATAAGTGTATCAGATCATTCTCCACGTACCTCCAGTTATATCAGATGGTGCTCCACGCATGATAAGTATATGGGAACACTCTCATCAAATGGTTATGCATTAGACAACACTACTACGGACTTCACTTCTGTGTACCATCAAGTATATTTTTGATGTCCACCATAGTTTTCTATCCATCCATAGGTAACCGATTCAGCCGCCTTGTATAACGTGATACACTGAACAAAACATTCGGGGAGATTTAATGCACATGTGTTAAGTCCTTGGTTCTCCATGGTGTATATAGTAGTTCATGATTGCTTCGTAAAATTTTTTCCTATTTTACCTATTTGTTTTCTTTTGTGTTGTTAATTTATAAAATCAATTAATTGACAACAAAATAACATCCTCTTCATGGAAAAATTCCTTAGTAGATATTAAGATGAGACTAATGCAAACGGTTCCCAAGTCCACCAATCAAGGAAACCCCTCTGACATGATGCTAGTCCTCTTCCTCCTTTTGGAAATATTGGTTCTCCTTATATGAAAACATTACCTCTTCTTGGATTTACCATTGGTTTTCCAGTTCGGATATTTTTTTCCACTATGGTTCCGAATGTCCAAACTACTTCTTAACCAAGTTCTCCTCTACCTGAACAATATAAAACTCAATTAGATCCTAAAGTTGACCCTTTAACTTCTTCCCCTATTGTTTATTCAACTCTTTCTTCCTCCTCAGCTGCTGAAAGTATTAATTCTAGTAACCAAGAAGCTAAGAAGAATAATAGAGGGAAGAAGAAGAATAAGAAGTAAAATATGCCAGGGGGAAATGAAGAAACCATTCCTATAGATGAAATTAGTATGGAGGAACCTTCCAATAAATTCCAAAAAGTTAAATTTCCTTGCATCTTATGTAAGGTTACCACCATCTTCCAGATTGTCCTGGTATTCCCAACATATTAGAAGCATGGTGCATAGGCTCACATTAGTCTTTTTCATTAGCTTCTGGAAAACATGCTGATGACAAACCCTCAAATAGTGATAGTAAGGTCCTTAGGAAAAATGGTAAAGTCAAATTTCTGATGAGAATAATCCTATTCACCTTTTTCCTTGTATTGATGAAGCCTCAAAAGTATTGGAAAACCTTACAGCTTCTTAGACTAATCTTCCAACTACTTATTGAAGGGTTTCTCCCAATCCTCCACTAGTTGATAAAGTGATTGATCAGAATCCATCCCCAATCAATATCAATCTCTATGAAAGTGAATCCCATGAGTCAGTCCCTAAATAACCACTAGTTGAGAAAATGGTTCACCCAATTCCACCTTTTGTTGATTGTACCCTTCTCGTAGAGAGTGAACTTCATACCACTCAGGTTCTTCTCGTTTCTTCATATTCAATTGAATTGGTGGGTAATCCTCCCATTCCAATGGCACAAGAGGACAATCCTCCCATTCCCTTGGCATAGGAGGGAAATCCTACCATTCCCATAGTACAAGGGGGCAGTTCTCTCATTCCCACGACACCCACTCCAAGTAGCGTGGTCACCTCCTTTGATTGGAGTCGACTAGAAGGATTGCAATTTCCTCCTTACATTCTCTTCGAGATCGTGGTATAGGCTTATAATGTGGTCGTACCTAGCACAATCATATATGAAGGCACATATGTTAGTATTGTGTCCTCAACTTCTTGGCAAGCTTTATGTTCTCTGCAACTTATGCCCATTACCCAAAATCTGTTGGTCTTTAAAAGAGGAACCATTCAACCATTAGGGATCCTTCCTAACATTCCTATTACTTTGGGAGGAAATATTGTCTATATCGATTTGATGTAGTCCAAGCCCCTTTGGATTTTAATTTATTCCTTGGGCATGACTATGTGTATGTCATGGGAGCTCTCGCCTCTTCTCTTTTTCATGTGATATGTTTCCTGCATGAAAGACAAGCATGACCATTGACCATCTTTCATTCATTTTTCCTAATTTGGCTCCCAATCAACCCGATTCCCTACATGGTACTTATATGCAAGTGGTATATTCCTCGCCATAGGTTAATTATGTGGCAACCTATCCCATTCACATATGTACTAATAAATATGAGCCTTTCGCTATCTTCTCAACTTGTTTACACCAAGATCTGGTAGGCGATGTGGTGAATGATTTACTAGGGGGCATTGGAGCGTGATATTTACATTGGATCCTTTGGCATGTATCCCTTCCATAGCGTTGTTCTTCCATCTGATGAGAACATCTTTGAAGAAATGGTATCTTGAAGGCCATGATCAAGTTCAATGAGCACAACTCCTTTTCTTGTGTTAAGCTCGTTCAAAAATGAAACAAGGTACCAGAGCAAAGTTAGTTGTCTTGTGTCAAGCTCATTAAAAAATGAATCAAGGTTATTTTGAGCACAATTACTTTTCTTGTGTCAAGATCGTTAAAAAATGAAACAAGGTGTCATGAGTATAGTTCTTCTCCTGTGTCAAGCTCATTAAGAAATGAAACAATTCCCCTTCCATTTTGATTCTTTGATTAAATCTCGTAAATTCCCAGTCGAGTCTTTCAGTTGATCTCAGAAATGAACCTTTATTCCATCCACTTGTTCGCAACCAATAGTCTACTTAGGTGAATTCAATGAAGCTTGGGGGGCATGTACCTCGAATTGAGTCATTATAATTGGGGCATGAAAACTTATTTCAAGCATATTTTTTCCTTTGCTTCAAGCTTGTGTAAAAATGAAATAACTCTCAAGCATAGTTTTCCTCGTGTTTCAAGAAAAATGAAACCATCTTCAAGTATTTTGAAACATAGTTTCCCTTGTTTCAAGCTTACGTAAAAATGAAAACATTCTCATCCTATCCTTTGTGATTTCTATTTTTTACAGCATGTTTCTACCAAATGAGCCTTGGCTTTACCTTTCTGTCATCACTATCTACTTGGTCGATCATATGCTTTCACTTGGTTATTTTACCCTTTCCCGAGGAATCGTTGCGATGAGTGGTTTGGTTAGCATGTCTCTTGACCTCTACATGTTTTGAGCAGTTCTGTCATGACCAGAACCGATTGCTACCTGATCTGGATTCTCTCAACTACCAAAATTAACAAAGATATTTTAATTCTTTGATGTTAGTAGAATTGAATGTGAAATAGTCTGAAGAACCACATGTGGATACTTTAAATAAGAGGAAACATAGTGACGAACATCAAATCAAAGGACACACACACATTAATAATGGATTTCACCCAATGTGAGTTATGTCCCTAGGTCTGATATCAAGACTAGGGAGGTCACTTCATTAAATGCCGCGAGATGATGATGAGTACATGGTAAATTATTTGTCATTACAAGGATAAAATCCCTCAATTCGGGTGGAATTTCTCTCCACGAGATGTTCACGTATAGAAATTATCACTCATATGGGCCCTCCTTTAGCATGAAAAGATATCATATTCGCATGAAGTAGCATACAAGTATGCTCTAGCATAGTAAAAAACAAGGAGCTCAACATCAAAACATCATCTCAACAAATCAAAAGAAAGACATGGCATCATTGTATCATATACCTCCACTTCTGGGGATTTCTTAATAATGTATATCTCTCTTGAAGAAATTGAATGCACTGTTTATTTTGTGGTTGAAAATCATTTTGAATGACAATAAACTCGACCCCTCTCTAACATCGTCAAAATATGCGCCCTCAAGAATATTCAAGTTTCCCTAAAGATTCATTCTCATTGATTAACTGGAGTTCTACTACTCATATGAAAATTCTGAGTCTGCCATTATGCTCCTTATGTAAAACTGAGTAATTTTAGTATAAAGTTGGACTGCTTCCGAAATTGTCAAAAATCAGCCCTTAGGGAATATTTTAGATTCCTCATGATTCCACAAATATTCCTCTCTACAAGTTGACTAAAGATATGTTGCTCAGATCTGAAAACCAATCATGCCATCAGACTCGTAGTGAATTTATGGTTCGTTTGAGTATAAATTTGGCATGATTCTATCACTGTGAAAATTGGCCCCCAAGGGACTCTAAAGATTCCTCATGATTCCACAAAGATTCCTCTCTGCAATTTGACTGAAGATCTATTACTCAGATTATAAATCTTATTACACCATCACGTTCCCTATGAAAAACTAAGAGGAATGAGTATAAAGTTGGCATAGTTCTAGCTCTGTGAAAAATTGGCCCCCAAGGGAATCTAAAGATTCCTCCCGTGCATCAGAGAATATTCGTCTCGAAATATTTTCCAGGAATGGCCCACTTTCCTAGCATCTGTGCGTGCTCCATATTCTTCTCCGAGTGAATGAAATATTGGTCATTTTAAATAAAGTTTTGGGCGGAACCCCCAAGGTCGTAACGGATGGTGCCACAATTAGAGGTCAAATTTGTTTGGTGGAGGTCCCAGGCTCAAACTCACTGGCCTCCCCACCTCCCCATGATAGCTTTTTGTTTTGCATTTATTTAGGTGGTGGTTTATGATATGGCGTGTTTATTTCTGGTTTGGTTGGGCCACTGCATTAGGCAGGTGAGGCACCGACCGATGTGTGTTTAAACCCTACCGACCCATTTTAAAAAGTGGTGTTGTTTCATACAACTCAACCATGGCCATTTAAAAACATGTATATATGGTATAATATGGTTTAGGAAGGGGTGGTAGGGGTAGTGGTCCACCCCCTTATTTTTTTATATTTTTTCATTCTTTAAATTTTTATATAATAATAACTTTTGAAAATAAAATATTAGATTTTTAGGGGTCATTAGAAAATTTAAGTAGGCAATAAATTCACCTTTTCTGACTATCGAAAACTGTCATCGTGAAGTGAAAAATTGTCATCTCACCAGTGGCTACCATTGAGCCTAGTTTGACCAAAACTTTGACTGGCCATAACTTTCACATACGAACTTAGATTGAGGTGTCATTTGTGCCATTGGAAAACTTGCAACGAGTTGTTCAATCTAACGGTCGTTTCACTTAAATCAAACAACTTTTATTTTTAAGATTTTCCAAATCTACTTCTAAATTCTGAGCATTTCTAGAACCAGCTCAATCATTCCTCCCCACTGAGGACCTTCGGGTCCTCCAAAATCATGAACATAATCTACAACTACTGTGTTACATTGTCTGCACAAAAGGAATCCTGAGATGTCACACTTCCTTCTCTTTCACCCTTGTTCTTCTGAGCCATAAGTGGTGAATTGACACCTACATCCTCTGCAAACTTGTAGTACATATTTCAAAATACATGTTCAATTACAGGACCAATCATGACCCTAGAATCCCCATACTTGCCAAGATTTTTTAACACACACTCTTTGGTCAAGTTTACATCATAATAGAAACCAATACCCCAACTATTAATAAAAGGCCAAACCACCATCATTGCTTTAATAAGCAATGGAAAACACATCATCACTTTTACAATTATATTACAACACATGATTTATAACATGTGGCCATGACAAGCTACTATATCTAGTAAAACCATCTCTCACTCATCAAAGTGAATGGATCATCATCTCCCTCTAGCCCATTTTAATATGTGGTGTTGTTTCATACAACCCAACCATGGTCATTTAACTATATATAATATATTATATATATATGTGTGTGTGTGTGTTGTGTGTTGTGTGTGTGTGTGGTTTAATATGGTTTGAGGAGGGTGATGGGTGTGGTCGCCACCGTATTTTTTTTATTCTTTTTTTTTATAATAATAACTTTTCAAAACAAAATATCATATTTGTAGGGGTCATTAGAAAAATTAAGTAGGAAACAAATTCACCTTTTCTGACTGCCAAAAACCATCGCCATGAAGTTTCAAATTGTCACCTCGATGGTGGCTACCAATGGGCCTAGTTTGACTAAAACTTTGATTGGCCATAACTTTCACATATGAAATTGTATTGAGGTGTCATTTGTGTCTTTGGAAATATTACAACGAGCTCTTTGATCTTACATAGGTTTCACTTCAATCCAACAACTTTTATTTTTTATCTTTTCCAAAGCCACTTCTAAATTTTGTGTTTCTAGAGGCGCCTTAATAATTTTTCCACACTAAGGAGATTTTGGTCCTCCAAAATCATGAAAATGATATGAAACTGTTGCGTTACATTATCCGCACAATGGTGTCCAGACAAGTGATCTGAAATTAATTCCCTAGCTACTAATTCAAATTTCAATTTAATTCATCTCTCAATTCTCCACTAAAACGTAATGGAAAATTGGCTTACAATATTCATTATCATAATTTCTTAAATACATACAAACAAAACATATCCAAACTATAATAAGCAATCAAGATAGAGACATGACCCAGACAATTTGATAATTGAGTTCACCAAAACTTCCCTAGCTACCTCTCCAGGTTCATGAATCTGATGAACTTGCTTTATTGATTCTTGAAGGAAAAAGGGGCAAATAAGTGGACCTAGAATCTACTTATCCTTTACAAAATCCCTAAATCAAAAATCCTTGAAGAAGATCTCCACAAAATCTCTTATCCTCTTCTTGATTCCCAAGAAGGGCTTTTTAAAGGCTCTCCATCTAAACCACCTAAAGATTTTCATGGAGACAATATCTCCCAAGATTCCCTTTGATTAGGACCTTGGCATATCTTAAGGGAATTGGTTGGAACAAATATCTCAACCATCCTTAAGGTTCTCAACTTCCTCCACAGGACTCTCCTTGAGACTAGGGATTGCAAGCCCACATGGCTTTGCTCCAATAATCCTTTTTTTTTTAATTAAAAAAAATAATTTATTATGAGAATCTTATCTCATATGTTAATCATTTTACATGGCCATTTTTCCCAAATACCAACAAGAAAATTTTCCAAGTCTATGAAGACATATAAACTTCATTCCCTTTGCATTAGTAAAACTCCATGTGAGTTCTTTGTTAGCTGGACTATTACCTAGAACAAGTAGCATTCCAACCTCCGTCAATGTGTTTTTTGGGACTACTGTGGGCCTTGGGGATATCGGCATTTAAAAAAAACCTTCCCACATTGAATTTCCCCTGTTGTTATTAGCATCATTGCATGCATTTGGAGGTTCGACATATAAATGTTGAACTGGGATTGCGTTGACCCATCCTAGCATACATATTTCCAACAATATTTCTGCTATAATCAATGTTATCACGAACGTTGTTTCCTCTCTAGAATATGAGGAATCATTGGTAGAACTGTTATATCGACTTTACCATTTTGAAAACACCATCAAAGCAACCTGCTCATGTTTAAAAATGCTACGTTGTTCACAAGTTTTCTTGCACCATCGTTGGAGGAACATATTTAACTATGGGGAATATGGCCACGTTTTACATGGCCCATGCCACAAAATCTCCACTTAATTTGTTAACAATAATATCATATCTCCATTAATTACATCCTGGATTGGTCATTAAATGTGGCATATTTGTTACAAAAAAGTGTGGGTCAAATATGTTGATTTTCAACATGGTTGTCACAAATGTTGTGTGGTCCATCCGTTTTTTCATAATCAAATCCTTTATTGATGCCATCATAATCACCATGCGTTGGCACTCATGCCACAAAATTTCTTGAATTGCACACCCAATGAAAATGCAAATTATGTTATTTGAAGGAAGAGGCACAAAACGCTACCACCAATATACAATCTCGATCTTGCAGGAGAGATTTGGGATAACCATTAAACATTGATTTGAATACCTAAAACTCTTATTCAACATGGCCTAAATTCAAACATAACTCCTGGGAGTGAAAATTGTAATCCCTTTTGGAGTTGACTATTGAAGGAATAGTGTTGGATAAATATCATTGATTTTATCCCAGGCCATAAAATATCTAGCAAATCTGTGTTTTCTAATTTGAAAATGATTTCCCAACTATGAATGCATCAACAAGTCTCCATAACTTCTCATGCGAAATGTATCTAGCATCGACCATTCAACATGTCTTTCACCCTCATATTTGTATTAACAAATCATATGTGCATTATCCCAAAAAAAAATTAATTATCGTGATGAATATTACCTGCATCCATTGCACCCATGACTGTTTTTTTATTTCCCATCATTGTTCAAAATGTAAATCCCAATGAAGCTTTATCTGTTCATTAAAACGCAATATTCAATATTTATTCCCAGGATCAACTTGGAATACATAATATTTAACTCAAAATGATATTGTTGGCACACAATCAACTGTAGTCTGTATATGTCATAGCCTTCATCCAACGTGAATGTATATGATTTGCGTTGAAAATTGTGTTAATTTGGCATGGCTTCGTATGACATGAGAGAATTCTCCTTTGCATGGGGCTCTTCTCAAAGTGATTTTTCCATTTTCCCTTCAATAACTTCTCAACATTTATGATGCCACCCTTCAGAATGGCTTATCATGGAAAACCATTGTATCACTTCTTTGTGTGAGACAAGTTCCGAACCATTTTAACAAACCCTCTTTCTGCAACTGCATTTCTTTAGAGAAACTTCATAGGCAGGATCCGATCCTCAGTTACCCTTAGATATATTAGGAAAAAGATTTGATATGTCAGAAAATTAACCATGCTGTTCAAATCCAACCTCGATCTACCATATCGACCAAATAGAATTCCTATCCAAGAGGATAGACACCCATTTCGGAAATTCTTGCCACAGATCTTTTGTTGGTTCATCTCTAGGGGAATAAGCCTGATCTGCATTTGCAAAACCCACTTACCAAATTGAGTGATACCTCTCTTGCATCGAAGAGTGAGCCATATAACATCTTCTAAGAATAATATATTATAGATCTAGGCAGATCATTAATTGGAGCCACCCAAAATAGAATCTTGAATCAATCTGATCACCACAATATACGTTATACGATCATTGCTTCAAATGATTTGAAGGAGGATATATCTGCAACTTCCACGCATCACGCAATTCTAGCAGTGCACAACACGTATTTCATCGCTTCCATGCTACGTGAATACCATGAAGACAAACTACGCACCACAGGAAGATTTTTTTTATTGAAGCAATTCCACAATTCCATGGAAACACTACCAACTACCATGAAATCTCCACCAACGATCCAACAAGACAATGCAAATCCACCAAGCCTGGTCAACCTCACCACTTCAAACCTTTGCCCATGGTTTTCCTTTAACAATCAACAAAAGAAACCTTTGATCTTGAGGCTCTGATACCAACTGATTTGAAATTAGTGCCTTAGCTACTAATTCGGATTTCGATTCAATTCATCTTTCAATTATCTACTAAAACATAATGGAAAATTGGCTTACAATATTCATTCTCATCATTTCTTAAATACATACAAACAAAACATATGCAAACTATAATAAGAAATCAAGATAGATAGATGACATAGACAATTAGATAATAGAGTTCACCAGAACCTCCCTAGCTACCTCTCTGGGTTCATGAAGCCGATGAACATACTTTATTGATTCTTGAAGGAAAAAGTGAAAAATAAGTAGACCTATAATCTACTTCTCCTTTACAAAATACCAAAATCAATAAGCCTTGAAGAAGCTCTCCAAAAACTCTCTTCTCCTCTTCTTGATTCCCAAGAATGGTTTTTTAGAGGCTCTCCATCTAAACCACCTAAATATTTTCATGGAGACAATATCTCTCAAGATCCCCTTTGATTAGGACCTTGGCTTATCTCGAGGGAATTGGTTGGAACAAATATCTCAACCATTCTTAAGGATCTCAACTTCCTCCATGGGACTCTCCTTGAGACTAAGGATTCCAAGCCTACATGGCTTTGCTCCAATAATCCCTTCTTTTTAATTGAAAAGAAAATACATTATTATGAGAATATTATCTCATATATTAATCATTTTACATGGCCATTTTTCCCAAATACCAACAAGAATATTTTCCACGCCTATGAAGACATATGAACTTCATTTTCTTTGCATTATAAAAACTCCATGTGAGTTCTTTTTTGGCTAGACTATGTTGGCTATGTATGAGGTTGACCAGAACATGTCGAAATTTGAGGATCCTCCTGGATCAACAAGTCACACTTCCTTCTCCTTCACCCTTGTTCTTTGAAGCCATGAGTGCTAAAATGACACCTGCATCCTCTGCAAACTTGTAGTACAATCCTTTCAAGCTACATGTTCAATTACATGACCAATCATGACCCAAGCATCCCAATACTTGCCAAGAGTTTATAACACACACTTTTTGGTCAAGTTTATATCATAATATAAACCAATAACCTAGCTATCAATAAAAGGCAAAAACATCATCATTTCTTTAATAAGTGATGAAAAACACGTCATCAATTTTACAATTATATTGCAACACATTATATATAAAATGTGGCCATGACAAGCTACTATATCTAGTAAATCCATCTCTCACTCATTAAAGTGAATTGACCATCATCTCCCTGCGGTAGATTTGCTTCTTGAAAACATTTCCAACTAGTTCCTGCATGGTCACTTTTTCCTTGAGACAATTCTCTGGATGGAGCCTCCAACATGTCGCTCTTTGATGTCAACCTATATTTCAATGATTTCAAAAAGTATTCTTCCTCCAAACCTCCTTAACCTTCTTCCTCCTTCTTATATTTGTATGCTTAGTTTGGTTTCATAGATTCATGGTTAAACTGTCTCTAGAAGTATTTCATTACAAGTATTGTGGATTTGATAAGTTGTTTATTAGTTTTCTTCCATTTTTTATTTACTTCAGTAGCAGGGTAGAAGAGATAAAAGGAACACCACCAAGTTTTCAGTGGTGTCTTGGCCTCACCTCTTCCTTCAGGGATCATGATTTGAGGAAAAGACCCTTAAGCAGCCCCAAAAAGACAGATTTCAATTCCTTCATAAGATTTAGAGTTTACTGTACTTAACTTAGCATTTTATGATTTTTGCAAGTGTGGGATTTAGTTGCCATCTCTTTCATATTTCGTCTTTCAATAGATCTCATCCATGATTCCATTTCGTTCAGTAATTTTCTTCCTACCTAAAGTAGATAGCTAGTTCATTAAATTATGTTTTTCTAGCTTGTTAGTATTCTTCTTGTTTACATGACTTTGTGGAAATTATAAATGTTTGATGCAGAACAAGTTCTTCAAAAATATAAAGGGATCTCATATCAAGCAACCACCTCCAAACTTCATCCATTCATAATCATCCCTCGCTTTCAACAAGATCTTCACCAATATCATCATTTTGCATAGAAATTCCTCCAAGCATGTTGAGTGAATCCAACCTTCTCCTAACCTTGGTATTGAGTTCTGAGTGATCCTGGGCATTTTCTCACTCCATTCCACCCATCCACCTCTTTCTTGCTACCATTCTCTTCCAGCACTCAAGAACCACGTGGTTATGAAATCCACAAAAACTACATGGTGTTCTACTCACTTTAGAATATTGAGACTTTTTATACCTCTCTTGGCTATCTCTGGTGCAATCTTGGTTATGAGAGCTTGCCTTAGCTCTCCCTCAGCAATGTGCATTTCCATGGGAGGATTGTGATGTGTTCCAATCATCCTCTTTCCTTGATGATTTCAACAATGCCTTAGAATTTTCTGTTACTTTCGAGCACTCTCCTTCCATGGATCCCATCTTGGTAAGGAGTCTCAGCTTGGTTCCTAAAATGGGTAACTCAAGGCTTCCAAAATAAATAATGTCATGTGAAAATGAAATTTAATAGTGATCAACACTATTTACCTAAGCTTTCGGTTTGGAATCAGTTGATGATGGCTTCGCTAAACCTTCGTTGCACTTTAGCTTTTCGAAGGCCTCTTCCATGGCTTGTAAATGAAGCTGCAATTTCTTCTTCTTCTCTTTTTCTTCTTGTAGAAGCCTCCTTAATTCATCATTCTATGCTTAAATTCTCTGATTTATCTCCTCATATGAATTATGACAAGACGATGAAGAATATGAATAATCACTTGAGGGGGTAGATGGAGCATTGTCCCCTACTCTTTCTTTCTCCTATTCCTATCTTGCCATCTTCTCCTCATAATTTGCATATATTAAATCTACCATGTTGGTCATATTTTAGAAGGTCTCGTAGAGATCTCTATCAATCTCCATTATCCTTCTTGTTGCACATTCAATCTCTGATTATCATTCACACTCACAATTCGCATCAACAAGAAGGTTTCCCTAATACCAAAATTTATATGGATTCTCTCAGCTACCATAATTAACCAAGATCTCTTACTTCTGTGATGTTAGTAGAATTGCATGTGAAATAATATGAAAACCACATTTTCATAATTTAAATAAGAGGAAACATATTGATGACCATCAAATCAAAGGACACACACATTGATAACAGAGTTCACCTAGTGTGGGTTATGTTTCTGGGCCCGGTGTCAAGAGTGGGAAGGGCTCTTCACTAAATGCTGGAAGATGATGATGAGCACATGGTACATTATTTTTCATTACAAGGATAAACTCCCTGAATTAGATGGGAATGTTTCTCCATGATACGTTCTCCTATAGGAATTTTCACTCATATGGGCCCTCCTTTAACATGACAAGATATCTAATTCTCACATGGAGTGGCATACAAGTATCCTCCAACATAGTAGAAAACAAGGATCTCAATATCAAAACATCATCTCAAAAAATCAAAATAAATTCATGGCATCACTGCATTAGATACCTACACATCCGGGGATGGCCTAAAAATGCACAACTCTGTTGAATAATTTGACTACACTGATGATTGTGTCGTACAAAATCATTTTGAATGACCATAAACTCGACCCCTTTCTGACACCATCAAAATATGGGCCCTCAATAGTCTCCAAGATTCACCAAAGATTTCTTATCGCTGGTTGATTGGATTTCTACTACTCATATAACAATTCTGAGCTCAACACTATGCCCCTTGTGAAAAACTAGGTAATTTGAGTATAAATTCGGCTTGCTTTTGAAACTATTAAAAATTGGCCCTTAAGGAATCTTTTTGACTCCTCATGATTCCAAAAATATTCCTCTTTGTAAGTTGACTAAAGATATTCTTCTCATCTATGAGAACCGATCACGTCATCGGAGTTCTAGTGACAATCTAGTTCGTTTGAGTATAAAGTTGGCATGATTATGTCACTACGAAAATTGGCCCCCAAGGGAATCTAAATATTCATCATGGTTCCACAAAGATTACTCTCTGCAAGATGACTGAAGATATGTTGCTTAGATGAAAAATATTATTACACCATCACGTTCACTGTGAAAAACTATGAGGAATGAGTACAAAGTTGGCATAGTTATAGCTCTGTGAAAATTTGGCCCCCAAGGGAATCTAAATATTCCTCCCCTGCATCAAAAAATATTTCTTATAGAAATATGTGTCAGGCATGGCCCACTATCTCGGAAACCATGTTCACTCTCTCTGCTCCTCTGGGTTAGTGAAATGTTGGCCTTTTTGAATGTTATGAAACCAGCTCACAAAATATAGAAAAGATAGATCAACGACTAAGAAATCAACCTCTTCGAGGGGGCAACCTCCTTTACATTACACAAATGAAAAACTCTTGGATGATACAAATGACAATACCTCCTTTCCATATATAGTATTCTAATTGCTCCCAATATAATTAGAGCCTACATAACAATAATATTGTAGGGGCACAACAATAACAATAGTGGGCTTCTATGGGGCATAATAATAACAACATGGGGACTACATGGGCACAACAATACAATTAGGGGGTTACACTAATAACAATAATGGGCTATACTAGTAGTATAGGGAGCTAACATGCCCCTCTCCTTCAAAAAGTGTTGTCCTCAATGCTTGAGTAGTTATAGATGCTTTTGTATAAAATTCTCATCCTCCCATGTGGAATCTTCAGCGGGTAAGTTCTTCCACTTGATGAGATACTCTGAAATTGATCAATTTCATAGCTGTCGAGTTCTTCTTTCCGTGACTACTTCAGGTTCCAATATGATTTCTCCCTCCTTGTCAAGTTCCTACAATATTGTTTGAACTTGAAGCTTGTCATCTATAACCTTCTTTAAGCATGAAACATGGAAAACTCGGGGTACTTAAGAAGATGTAGGAAGCTCCAATTTGTATGCCATAGTATCAATCTTTTGCAGCACTTAGTAAGGACCATAGTGTTTTGGTGATATTATTATCCTTCTTAGCTTGCTTGAGGGACATTTTTTGTATGGTTGTAGTTGTAAAAATACCTAGTCACTTTATCAAAACTTATTTCGATGCGATTTTGATCTACGTGTTGTTTCATTCGATTCTGCGCAAAAGTTAGGTTATGTTTTTTCTTCTTGATATGTCCTTCTATCTTGAGAATTTGAGGAGTGGTAATTCCTGCCAATGCATTACAAGATATTTTTATATTCATTTCTTCTTTCTTTAGGATTGGTTGTTGGTGTATATCGTTTTCTTTTGACGTTTCTTGTTCCTTTTCTTGCTCCTCTTCCCCATCTATGTAAATTAATTTCTTCTCAACACACTTATGACCTTTAGTGTATTTTCTATCAAAATTGTAACAAAGCCCTTTTTCTCTTGGTCTCAACCTTGTAGGTGGTGAAAGGCTAGGAGCAACAACACTTCCATATTTATAGTTATGAGTGGTAGGCTTCCTTGTTGCCATAAGTTTGCTTTCAATTTTTCTTGCCAACCTGTATGCCTTCTCCAATGAATCAGGTTCCCAAAGGCGAACCTCATGTTGAATGTTATCCTTTAAAATCCCTATGAAGACATCAATCCTCTACCTCTCTGGAATATCATTTAATCTTATATTCAATTTTTGGAAGTCCTCAATCGGCTTTGCCATTAAACCCTTTTGTTTGATATTTATCAATTGGCTAAAGAAGGTGTTGCTTTGTGTATCCTCAAAATGTGCTACCATTTCATCCATCAAAATTGACTAGGTTACAAGTGGTTTATGATAAAAGAAATCCCTTTATACCATAAAAATTTATTGAGTTCTAAATATAAAGATGCAATATGTACCTTTTGTAACAGTTGCACATCATGTAGATCAAAATATTTCTCCATCTGTAGTATCCATGTTATGGGATCCTTGCCATCAAAATTCCTCATATCAATTGTTGGAATATGGTGGGTCTTTAATCCCATGTTAGATTCTATGAAATCATGACTAACATTTAGTTTTTTCTCATCATGAGTTTCCTCTACTACCTTTTCATCAATAGGAGGCCTTTCTTGTAGCAGCTTTGTCCCACCTTCCATGGAATCTTCCATGTGTTTCTTCAAATCTTCCATGCCTTTATTCACATCTACTTCAATACCATTGATATTAGTTTCCATGGCACATATATAACTATTTATCTTAGCTTCGATCCCATTCTTCAAATCCTCCATCCAATTTTGCTTACTAGGTGTTTCTATTTTCTTGATTCGAGTCATTATTTTTCTTGTTTGTATTAGCTCGATCTTGAATATGTTGCATCTATGAAATTTCGTATCTATAAGGTCTAGATTTAAGATCTTTAGTAGCCCTCTACATCCTCTTTCCAATGCCACCAGTTTGATCGAAATTGGATTCTCCAAGAAAGAGTTATGCCCAATCTCCCAAGATGACTAGCTTATATACGTTTTCCGTAGAGTGAACTTGTATGAAGTTCCAGGTGTTATGGTTTTGACCCTCTGACCTAAAATCAATACATGGAAAATCAAAGTACATCCTCTTTCTGTATCTTCTTATGAAATTTCAATCCAATGCTAAGAGAGAAAGTTATGATGATTTTTCCAAGGTCACCTATTTGGGATGTAATTTGGGATCCTACAAAAAGCCTAAATTCCTTCAATCATATCTCCGCAAATATAGCGAAACAAGATCTGAAACTTGGGCCCAATTTTCAGTATGATTTAGGCTCATATGGGTTTTAATTTGAGAATCTGAGCATTCGTAAAGAAAAATTATAGAAAAAATTTCACGATGTCCTATTTGCGATGGAATTCTGGAGCTTTCAAAAACCCTAACTTCCTCAGACCATATCTCAGAAATGTAGAGAGAGAAGATCTAACATTGGAACTAAAGGTTCAAAATTATTTCGGCTCAAATGGTTTTTTGTTTTAGCTTCTAAAACTTTGTACAAAAAACTTTATAGCTTAAATTCCACGATGGCTTGTTTGGAGTAGAAAAACCCTTGAATCCAAAGGTCTGATACCAAATGTTATGAAACCAAGTTACAAAAGATATAAAACATAGATCAACAACTTAGAAATCAACATCTTCGAGGGGGAAACCTCTTTTCAATTACACAAATGAACAATTATTGGATGATACAAATGACAATACCTCCTTTCTGTATATAGTATTCTAAGTGGTCCCAATATAATTAAAGCCTACATAACAATAATATTGTAAGGGCGCAATAATAACAATAGTGGGTTTCTATGGGGCACATTAATAAAAACATGGGGACTACATGAGCACAACAATGCAATAAGGGGGTTGCACTAATAACAATAAGGGGCTACACTAGTTGTATAGGGACCTAACATTAAATAAAGTTTTGGGTGCAATCCCCAAGGTCATATGTCCCGCTCCCCTATTTTTTTATATTTTATATATTTTTTATTGTTTTATAATAGAAGTCTTTGAAAAGCAAATATCATATGTTTAGTGGGCATTAGAAAGATAAGTAGGGAAAAAAATTTCCTTTCCAGACCTCTGGAAATTGTCACCGTGAAGTGCCAAATTGTTGCCCCATTAGTGGCTGCTAATGGGACTAGTTTGACCAAAACTTTGACTGGTGATAACTTTCACATGAAAACTTAGATTGAGGTTTTGTTTGTGACATTGGAAATATTTCAATGAGCTCTTTGATCTCCCCTAGCTTCACTTCAATCCAACAAATTTTAATGTTGAGCTTTTCCAAAGCCACTTTTGAATTCTGAGAGTTTTTGGAGTTCACTTTAAACTCTTTTCCGATTCCCAAAATATGAAAATATTTTCAAGCACTTGTCTTGTCAACTCGTTAAAGTAAATGAAAATATGTCTACTTAGTATAAGTTTAACTCTTTTCTGAACTAAGATACGCTAACTACAAAAAATGAATACCTTAGTCGAACATGGCTAAGAGGTTCTCTTGGGTATTATTTTCTTCCTTATTGGACCTAAGGGACTATCTACAAAAAGGAAAATTTGGATTTTTCTTTTCTGCCTCTTTTTAAATCTCTATAAACATGAAGATGATCTCGAGTTTTACCTTCGATGGACTCGTTAAAACATTAAATAGTGATGGACTCATCGTTCATGACGGGACTGAACCACTCCTTCTCTCGGTTTGTTAAATATTATCATAGGGATTCATCCGAAGGATGGACTTACATATCAAAAATATGTTATCCTCCTCGATCCTATTAGAAAATAAAGAAGTAATAACCAATATGGTTGGGGAATTTGGCAAAACAAGGAACTCCATTTGCTAATGGCAGTAAGTTGCTCTTGAACATGACACTCTTCCACTTCATGTCCATGGATGTCAAGTTAGGAAATCTTCTTATCTTTTGGTTCATCATACTATTTTCAATGCCTCCCCTTTTGGTTTTGGGTTAATGTTACCAACTCCATTTTGTGTCATCAATGTGTTCAAGAGAAGTCGTTCAGCTAATATCTGCTACAATACTCTTCAACCTTCATTCCATGTATGCCTTTCCTGATCCAACTCTATATAATCATCATTCTAATCATTATGTATCAAATGTTCATACCTGTTTCATGTCGTTGAAGGGGGATACATCAAGGCCCTGCTGTGATGGGTCGCTTCCTGTCGAGATTAGCTCATTATCTAGGAAGTTGACTTAGAAACACCCCTTGGTACCTTGGTTCTTGAATACATCAATCGTAATTTTCCTCACTCTCGGAGAAAAAATTACATCATTTCCCTATGACCAAAATATTTTGTGTGATGTTTGAGATCAACTCATTTATTCACACCATATAGAGTGTACTGTAGTACCTTGAGAGATATTAACATCATCAATGGTTTCTCTCACATCTATTAATGGATTACATCATTGGCAGGTAATCAAATGGTCTCTACCATGTTTAACTCTAGCTCACTGATTCACATGGTTAGACTCGTACATTGGTTGGTCATGTGAACAAGGTAGAAGACCCTGGATCTAGTTTCATCCATCCAAACTATGATTTCAGGAGTAGTACAAGATCAAAATGTATGATGGCTATCATCATGCAGGAACTCATCTAGTCATAGGTCCACCATTAGTTATCCATGAGCATGCCTTTTGATCATTGTACATGTAATGTTGGCTTATGTGTTGAATATGGGTATGCCTCCCTCAATAAAGATATCATGATGTAATGTATTGTAGCAGATGATGATCTCACCAGTTGTTCTTGATCCTAGCTTGTCACAAGGTAAAGCAATTCAGTCATCAGTTATCATTCCTGACATTGTGCTTTAGGGGGAAATCTGTTATAGGCCATTTTTTCACATCTAGTTAATAGGCCTTCAACTAGATCAATCAACATCCTTTAACCTCCTTCTCATCATTCTTTCACAAATCCCTAAGCATAACTTGTTCTAATCCCTTATTTTCTTCCTGAAAACACCTTGTTTCGGTCATTTTAAGGACCAATGCTCTTTGGTTGGTTACTAGACAATGTTGACTAATAGGTTGCTCCACTATGGCTTACGTTGATCACCTATAGCTTGCTCCACTATGCACCTACGTTGGTTCAAGAAATTTGGGAAAAAGAGAGAGAATCTCAAAGCCTCTTCTTTAAGAAGCTTCCAGTATCTGTTGTAACCATTTACCTCAGATAAAATTCTCAAATCCTATCCTATCATACCTTGGCATTTTCATCCCTTATCCCTTGAGCTCATCCTCTTAGTAAGAGTGGATCTCTAGCCCTAATTGGTAATTTGATAAGAATACATGAACTACCTCCTTCACCCATATATTTGTTGCCATCCATAGGCAAGGGGTTGTATTTTGAAGAGTGATTCTACCCTTATTTTGTTGCCATTAGAGATATATTTACATGAGTTAGGGTGATTATAGGTTCACTTTGTGACAAGGAAAGCACAAGTCAACCTGGAGGAGCTCTTTTATAGGATCAACGCCTATTTTGGTTGTAACTCTCTCCATTTCTATTAATGAAATAGTTATTTGTTTTCCTATATATGATGTTATGGCTTCATATATTTCAATACCATGTTGATCTATTGAATAAAGTGATTAAATGATGCTACATAGATTTAGTGGATCCTTGGATTTTGTTACCTAACTATGCAGGTTCTAATAATAGCGAATAGAGCTAGGATTAGAGCATCCAAGCCAATGAAGGAGCGAACCATACAACAAATTTGAGGTAGGATTCATCCTATTATCTATTTACTTTAACGAAAATATTAGTTCCTTTTTATTTATGTTGTTTTAGGTCGTTCCACCGAGCCTAAGGACGATGCTTCTATCCATAGTCGTAGATTCTGCATAACACTAGTCATACCTAAAATTTTAAATAGGGGAAAAGGATAACAGGTATACTGAACTGTCAAGCACATTCCCCAATGTTTCTCCATTTTTAGCAAGCTCGGACAGTACCCTAGCAAATTCACATCAAGGAAACACAAACATCAGTTCACATCTAGTAGGCCTAGACAATACCCTGGCAAAGTTGCTTGCTTCACCTCTCTGTGCAGGAATTCTTTCTCTTCTTCATCCTCTATTTCATTTTATTAAATATATTCTTGAAGCATTTATTGAACATTTATAGCATGGGAGGAAGAGGGATCCTGACTTATTGAGGGAAAGAGAGATTTTTCCTTTTGCAAGGGATTTGAAATATAACTAAATTTATTTGCTCATTTAATGTTTTTCTCCTTTCCCTTCTCTACTTTGTTGAGTCAATTGGTTAAAACACCATTTAATATAAGGTTGAGTTAGAAATGAATATTCTAATGAAGATATGCACTTCACAACTTAAACAAAGGCTTTCCTCCTAGAACAATTCATATTTTCCATTCAGACATCATTGGATTTAAAGAAATGTAACTCAAAATAGAGAAGGGATAACAGATTAGCCAAATATTGTTCCTCATCACAATTTCCCTTTTCAAGTTTAGCCACAATGTCTTTTGAGCCAAAGGGGGCAATTTCATGTAAAGTGTTATTAAACAAGACATCGAGGAAAATACATAGGAAAACAACAAAACGAAATCAAAAGACAAAGAAAAATTAAACTAAAAGAAACATGTAGAACATAAAATAAGAAAGAAAATAAATATGAAGCCTAGATGGAGAGTGAGTGCAGGATGAGTGTTTAAGGGAAACTAACATGCAAGTATACCTACTCCTAACATAACTAGCTAGAAGGTCAGGGCCAAGTGTAATGGAATTTCTAGTGTAGTAATTTTAGTTTCTTTCGACCTGCAAACACAAATATATGACCAATTAAAGGAAATATAAAGCTACGGTGAAAAAGAAAAGATAATAACTTGAAAAACTTGCACAATTAACTAAAGGTCTTTCTTATTAACTAAAGGATGTGTCTTGCTAACTAGTTTGAGCCAGTCTCGAACTTTACCTTGTTGGTTGCAATGTTGATCATACAAAACTTGTAGGTTGCTTGTGAATGTAAATTCATATTTATTTTCCATATTTGCAAAGATTAAGAAAGATCAAAACTTATTATTAGTCTATGACCTTACCAAATAAGCTTGTTGTAACCACATAGTGATTGGAACTTGATATTCAAAACAACCAATTTTAAAACCTGGAAACTCATGAGAAGAAATGTTTTTAGTTAAAACATTCAAATCTCAAAGTGAATTTCTAATGTAATGATTAGATTGGTTGATAAACATATAGGGTTCTTGAGTCTATTGGTTTCCTTTGTATAAAATCAAGAATATGAAATCTTATGGAATTTAGAACAATTATTGACATGGTGAATCCAAGAAACGAATTAGGATACTGACTTGACAATAGATTAGAGACATGTGTCAAATAAAACCCAGTATTTGTATTAACAAAAGGGTTTTGGTATGTTGAATGATTGAAGCATTGATTGACACTCTAGAAGAGAAAATTTTCCAAGAAGAGGATTATATTCATTACATGCACAAAATACATAAAAGGATGATCAAATTCAAAAGAGTCTAACAGAGAGAAATCATTCAACCCAAAATGACTTTTATCTTAGTTATCCAAATGACAGGCTTTGAACTATGGGGATCCACAAAAGATTTGCTTTCCAACCCCTGGTCTAATACAAGGGATACACATGAAAAGGGACTAAACACATAAGAATCCTTCATCTAATAAAAAATTCTATCTCGAAGATCATAAAGATCAACTTGAAAACACCGAAAGACCTTTAAAATGAACTCATAACCAGCTGATATGTGCTAAAGAAGGAACTATGAGTGAAAATATGGATCTAGCTTATTTTAGATATATTGGAAGGATAGTGAGAACCTAACATAACCGTTAGCAGGGGATAACGTGCCTCAACTTCCTTACAAGTCTCTGAACTTTCGGACAGTGGATTGTCAAATTTTGGTGGCTTAGAAAAATCCACATGTATACATGCACCACTATCAATAGATATATTAATGAAAACATCATTAGTGCCATCAGTATGATTAGATTTAAGATTAGGTATACCAAATGTTGATGGATAAAGTATTTAAAAGTATCAATCGAAAAAATCCCTTGATAACATATAGTTGGAACATCTTCCTCCTAAATTATGAAATATTTAGTATTGAATGTGACTAGCGCATATTCTTATGATATATAATACCATGTAATGCAAAAGGGTGCGCCATAACTAACTCTAGTGATATACAAACGTGCAACACATGAAGGAGTGAAAATGACAAAAGTGACATCTCTGAAAGGAAGAAAACATAAAATAGACACTTGCAAATGTGAATGCCAAGGAAAGAAAAACTTGCGAAAGAAAAAGTGTTCCCAAAGTGACATCTAGAGAACTCAACAAAATAGAAGTATGAATGCGACCAAAGTGAGGGAGACTGTCAATGGGAAGTGCGCACTAACTCTCGACATAGGTTGAACATTACACAGCGGTTGTCATGATGGACTATACCATGCTTGTTCAAGCTTGCATCAAGGAAGAATGCTTATGAATTCATCAAGGACTAAGCATGTGTGATCAAGTGACTTTGATAATTAGAAACAAGGAAGAAAAGTTAAACACTTAGCACAAAATCAATCAACAATGGAGTGACCATGGAATGGTAGATCATAAGATCCTCACTAGGCTCCAAAATTAAAGTGTACGCAAAAGTTTGGAGGGTGTTGATCGTAACATCAACACTTGGTGACACACTGGTAGAAGTCGATATTCTCTGTTCAGTTTTCACCCTTAAGTGCAAGGTCTCAGTCACTCAAGAAGTATTGATTCAATATGTATATCTCCCTAGATTTTCCACTTATCTTGTTAAACATATGGTCTCTTTTATTCCTTTCTCAACTTGAAACACTAGTCATACATCAAATTTTTGATAGGGGAAAACGATAATAAGTATAATGAGCTTTTAAGAATGCTCCTTGGGGTTTCTTTGTTTCCAGGGAGCCTAGACAGTACCCCGATGAAGTCACCTCAAGGAACCACAAGCATCACTTCGCTTCCAATAGGCTTGGATAATACATTTTCGATGTTGCTTGCTTCACCGCTCTCTGTAGGATGTATTTCTCTTATTCACCCTTTATTTAATTTCTTAAAGATATGCTTGAATCATTTATTAAACATTTATAGCACTAGTGGAAGAGTGGTCTTGACTTATTCAGAGTAGGAAAGGTTGTTCCTCGTTTAAGGGATTTGAAAGACAACTGAAGCTATATGCTCATTTAAAGTTTCTCTCCTTTACGTTCTCTACTTGGTTGATTTGATTGGTCGAAACACCATTTAGTACAAGGTGTTGTGGCCAGCAACAAGCCCCCTTCTTATTTAGTTTTATAACTAATACTAAATAAGTGGCGACGCTTGTCAAACAATTTTAAAAATTAATTATGGCTTGTATTTCCTTTTTGAATAAAACTTATTATCATAAACTTAGAAGAATACCCTCGAAAAATATACAAGACTTAAGTTTCATGATAAGTTAGAATAAAATCACTCCTTAAAGAGCGTTGCATCGCAAAAAGGAAGTGGATGCCTTCCTACAAGCGGAATCCTAGGATTACAAAATCCCAATGCGAAACCACGCACTAAAAAACACTGATCGCATCGCATGCCCCGAATATCACTTAAAACTGAAATGCCTCAAACTACCGATATGCGATGGCGCATCTCACAAATTGCATTTTGCAGAAAACACAGTAATGGATGATTGTCATACAAAACAAATTAGTGATTTGTGATCTTGCGATCTATGATATTGCGATCTGCGATATTGCGAAGAAAATCGCAAAACCACCTTATCGCAGATCTATAGGGCTTGTCATTCAAAAAATCTTTTTCCATAATTCGATGCCTAGTTATGCGTGTTAATGTTAATTAATGAGTTAGTTGGTAATCATTAATGAAATCTAGTTTTGATCTGATCGAAGAGCCATTTCACATAAGGTGATATATTTTATATGTTTTCGGCATTTAAAGCTTTCCCGTCACCTTTTTCTTATCATTACTCTTACCTCATGTGTAAACTGGAGGAGCGAAGAACAGAGAAGTTTACATAGCAGTGTCCAGAATAGCATGGGAAAGTAGGGTAAAGCTCCGAGTTCTGAAGATAAGGAAATGACACCCTTATACACAGACACCACCTGTAATAAAGATGTTGGCATTATTACTTGGGAAGGCATGTCCAATCTACTCGAGGAGGAAAAACCCAGGATAATGGAGGTTACAGCTATTGCAGGCTCACATGGGTCATCTGAAGCATCAATTATAGAACTAGCATGTTCATTCTTGCACCGGATAGCGGCGAGGCCCAAAATTCTTCCATACACAGACATGGTCAAATGGGTAGTGGATAGTGCTAATATCACAAACAGACAATTTAAGACTCAGGGTTAAGGACTCATTGGGTCATTCACTCCACAAGATTTGAGGCTCATGTATCATCTACCAGAGCCACAGGCGACTTATAACAAACAATTCATGGAGAAGTTCGCTAAAGAAAATGAAGATTTGGTAGAATGCACCAAGGACTGGTCAAAAAGGGATGAACCAATAAAAAAGGATAAGCACAGTATGTATAGTACTGGTTCTCTCACCTCCCCATATTGCTTTGTTGCTGCTATGCTCTATAGACTTTTTGGAAAGCCAGACGTTAACAAATTTTCATTTGAGTGGTTACCATTATTGGATGCCGCCACTAATGCTACTATTGTGGATTGGCTAAGATATTGTCCAACAATTTAGCCACAACCATTTTGAATTACTGGTCCAAAAGAACTACTACTCAAAGGATTTATCCCCCTTTCTACCTATATGCTTATGTGATGGATGCAATATGTTATATTTCCAAGTTTCCTCTAATGGGCTGTAAATGGACTACACAGGACCCCTTACCCATTCATATTTATCACAAAGAATTATGGTATTCGAAGTTCATTCTGTATTTCTACAAGATTTGTCATAGAATCATGTTACCTCTGTACAAAATGTTGTATGATAAAGACGCTCCAAGATTTTCTCCAGAAGCGGAGGTCGATGTGCTCCCTATCGTGAGATGGTTCAGAGAATAACTTTTCACATATGTCAGGGTATTCGAAAGTCTCACTTCTCCTCATGTCTTACCTTTATATGTTCCTGATAAATTACTGCCACGAGAGATTGCTTATCAGACCTGTGGAGAAGGAGGTATGAGTAAAGATTTGAAGGACAAGAAGAAGGCCATTTGGCCGCAATTTCTTGTGGCCTATGGGGCCTTTTCACTGTTTGATGTAGGCCATGCATTCAAAGAAGTAAACAACATGTTATGTCTATGATTGTTAAAATTTCCAGGAAGATTGTTCGACCCTTCTGATATCGTTAAGAATTTCACTACTGCAGTCAAAATAAAGGTGTTTTCTAAAGAAGATGATCTTTTTAATGATATGTTCCAACAGAAAAGTACACTTAATGAAGTTCTGCATTTGGCCCAAATTTGATTTCCTCCAGCAGAATTTCAAGAGTTCAAAATGTACAGAGAAAGGAGGTTAGCTAATATCCCTTTGGATAAATTATTCTTGGAACCCGTGAGGGAACCAACTCCCAGTATTAGTCTCAGCGGAAGTTCAGGCACAGATAGGTCTAAATCTAAGTCTGAGTGGGAAACGTCAGAACACTCCAAGAGGTCTGAAAGTGATCATAATAAAAGCGAAGGGTCAGTAAGAGATACTACCCAGTCTAAGGAGTGCCCAAAACAACAGGTTTTGACCTCTCCACAGTTAAATCTTCCCCCTCTCATCGTCCAGCCACCACCAGTCAGAACTAAGCTGGATAAATAATGGGAGACATTCAATGACTTAATCAATATTGAAGGATAGAGCACAAAAAAACTTGAAAGTAATGTACAGACAGTGGATGATATAGTTACAGGAACAATTAGCAATGTCCCAAAATGGAACATATTCCCATTACCCCATCTTCTGAACTTATGCTCAAAATAGAGGAAATTCCTCCTCTTGATGTATTTTATAGTCCACAGCATAAGGCTGTGGTGAGAAAACAAAGAAAGAAAAGGAAATTGGAAAGCGTACTCTCTCATGATGCAGAGCAATTAGACATCCTATGTCAAGATCCTACCACCGATCCCACTGAAAATCTCACTAAATTATCTCAGATCGCACGAGCATATCCTTTTGTGACCATTGATAAAGAATTTGAGGTACAACAATCACTGAAAGAAAAAGAAGATCAAATACAGGTTTTTCAGCAATAGCTACAACAAGCCAGCACCAACAACGAAGCACAGAAACAACTTGAAAGACTATAGCAGGACTTTCAACAAATGCAGCTAGGATACCAAAACAGTTTGTCCGAAAGAGAAAAACAGTTATAGGTTATGCAAGAGATGCATAATGATGATCGTAAGCTTACAGAATTCGTCACAGAATCCATTTCCTTAAATGATCAACTTCTGTAGCAACAAGAAGCATTGTGCCAAAGAATATCACAGTGTAGCTCTTATTGCGAAATAAGGGATAGAATTACTAATCAAATCATGGACTTGCGACATGATTACGATTTAATTGATAAAAGAGTTACTGAATATTTGGCTTGGCAAGAATCTAAGGAAGGAAAAAAGGCAGGTGCACCCATAATTAATGACACCCACAAAGAAATGCTCTTTAATAAGTGGGATGCACAGATCAGGAAAGCAGAACAAGCGACAGAAGACACAGCCACAGCAGCAAACAACATCATTGACTACATCAATGAAAATTTACACAGGGAAAATCTAATCTTAGAGACCACTCTAGGGTATCTACCAAATGTACAACATCTACAGACAAGCTGGAGACAGAAGGCTCAAGAAAAGGCAGAGTCCATCAAAATATTAACCAAGTTGAATTGGGATTCTTACTAGACGTACTTGGTAAAACCACACAGCCAGTGCATGACTCTCAAATGTATCATTAATTCTGCCGAGAAGATTGCGCTAGCACTTGTCAATTTCGTTTTCACAGGACAGCTAAAGTCATAAGTCGGCCAACCAACTCTCCTCAAGAAAATGCTGAACGCTTGCGACTACAAGGAACAGATACATAGATAGTTAGTTGTTAGTTTTAATTTTAGATTCAATTTTAGCTTTCATTTTTCTTTAGTTTTGCCTAAAATGAGGATGGTCATTTAAATCGCATCCTACATTTTTGTAATAAATTATTTTTAGATTTAGCTAGTAGTATTTAAACCTTTCTCATGCATTTAGAGAAGGTTCTTGAAATTTGTCAAAAACTTGTCCTCAGAACATGCACTTTTGCACCCTCCGAGGAGGTTTTGATGAATGAATGGCACAGGATTTATTGATATCTACGTTTAATATCTACTACTGATGTTGCACTTTTGTAGTCTTAGTAGCTGTTGGATTAAGAAGAGAGAAATCATTATCGCTTGAAGCTCATGAGTAGAATTAGTTATAAATGGTACTTTATCTCTTAACTATTTCTTCTTATGTGCTAAGGTGATGTTCATGTTTAGTTATTGATATATGAATGCGTGAATGCCTGAGTTATCATTTGGCACTTTTGTACAGTGATAGCTATTTATTTATGCTTAATATATGAGTAACTTATTATGCGATATGTTTTTCATAATTGTTTCGTCTAATTTTTTATACGAAGTGGTTTATCTTTATTGAATTCTTTTCTCATAGCAGTTGAATGATCTTTATTACCAATTTCCATTTGAAATCATTTTAAATCGCATAACTGAAAAACTACAGTCCGGGTTAGTTTAGAATTAGATATATCTGTTTATTAGAATACAATTGCATGTTTTTAGATTAGATTTATAATAAAAGCATTTTACTTAGAATTATTAGAAAGGAAATATCAATTCTCAACACACACACACATAGATTGGGAAACTGGTCCCATATCTCCAGTCAGACCCACGATGCCAAATGGAAAAGGAGCTCCTAACCAAGGTCCGGACCGAGTGGGTATCCCCCTTGTTGTAGACCCAATTTTTGGGGGCTTCAACATATTTGGCACTAGAAGGAGGGCCCCGAACTATGAATGGCAAGTAAACCTAAATCTAAATACCATTCTAAGAGTAAATCACCCTCACCATCTCCCCTAACTTCTCCATCGCATTTAGAATATTTAAATCTTGAGCCAGAAATCGCTAAAACAACAACCACTACCACAAACCCGAACATTTAAGAGAAATCTACTATTGAACCTCTTGAAGTTGAATCTTTGATCCATAAACTTCAGCGATTTTCTATATCACCTCAAAGATCTGAAAAATTTCAAGGTAGTGTGACTTCGCAATATAACCCTGCTCATCCTCTTACCAGATTAAAGAGCAAAAAGTTTGGTATTGAGCCAATTAATTTACCTCTACCTAAAAGGAAGAGAGCAAGGAAATCACCTAAAGGGTCTAATAGCGAGACTCTTTCATCATTATCATCCATCTCAACCTCCCCACCACGAAGTCAACCATCCACCCCTACACTTCAGATTATTGTCCACTAGTCCACTGGAACTTCCACATCTCCTGCTCAATCATCTAGAACTGTAATATCCTCATCTTCCCAACCACAAGGATCATCTTCTGTGCTTTCCTCTATTAGTAGTTCAACGATGGCCGAAACTTCATGGAATAACCCAGGGGCAGTCTTAATGCCTGCGCGCTTGAGTCAAATACTGGCCCATCCTGAAAAATGGCTTCCTAAATTCAGTCCTGAAGCAGACATGCTAGCAGAAGAACATATAAACAACTTTATGTTATCTATAAATCTCAATAGGGTTACTAATGAAGATGTTGTCATCCGAATTTTTCCTTACACTTTGCAACAAGCAGCCGGATCATGGTATTTCTCATTACCATCCAGATCAATTACTAGTTCGGATATCTTCCAAGAACAATTCTTGACTAAGTTCGGTGATGAAAGGTCTATTGTGAAACTAATCAATGACATGTCTAACCTTATGGCTAAGTCAAAGGAACCTATCAAATATTTTAATTCGTGTTTCAATAAACTTTTGAACAAAATTCCTACTGCTTCCAAGCCTAGCGAAGAAGTGCGAAGTGAATGGTACATCTCTACTTTACCATCAAACATATCAATCTTCGTCGATAGGGCTAACAAAACAACTTTAGCTGACAATATGAAGGAAGCAATAGCTGCAGAGAAATGTATCATAGCCATAGAAAAGAAAAACATCGTTGATCAACAAAAAGCTAAGAAGGTTACTTTTAAAGAAGATCCCAAGAAAAAACAATCAAAAGACCCATTCGATTTAGAAGGATTGCAAAAAGTTTTGAAAACCATGTCAAATGAAATGGTTGACATTAAGAAACAAGTAGCAGAGACTTCCTCTAAAAAGCCATACAAGCCTTATAGAAGAAATTCTTCGACTGACTCAAAGCCTCAAAATGCTATCATAAGTGCTGAATAAGAAGAAGAAGAAGAGGAAATTGCTACCGAAGAGCCCATCGATTAAGAAGAAGTTGTAGAAGTACAAGGAATGCGGGATTTCATCCTCCCAGATGAAGAGGATCAAGAGGCATCGCCAGTTAGTACTAGAAGTAGAAATCAACTCGATCATCCTCAACCTACTCCTAAGCCAAAGAGCACAAGCTCAATGCCTAAGGATAAAGTCGCAGCTAAGAAGACATCACCCAAAGCGACTCAAACAAGCCCAGTCCAAACAGATTCACCAACTCCAACTAAAACGTTTATTGTTTCTGATGAGATGGAGTATAATATCATAGAAGACATGAAGAATACTAGGGCTAACATCACTTTTTACGAATTGAGCAAGTTAAAACATCAACAAAAGGTACTTTTGGAAGAATTACACGCAGTACCGGTTGCACCTTTTCCTGCCACTTTAATCTCACAAGCTTCTCACGAGATGGGAAGACCTCCAACTAGTGTGACTAATAAAGTTGATCCAAACGATATTGCCTTAAATGGAGGAAGGTCAAGATCTCATACTCCCCCATTTCTTCTTACTTATGAAGTTTTCAACAAAAATTTGCATAATTGTTTAGTTGATTCTGGAGCTTCATTTAATATCTTACCTAAATCATATGTGCAAAGTTGAACGTTCAACCTCAGAAATTTGCAGTGCGCATAGTTCAGCTAGATGGGTCACAAGTTGAAGTGATCGGCGAACTAAATCAGGTTACCATAAGGTTGCCATCTAATCCAAATGTATGTCAAGTTATCGACATTTTAGTTGCAGATATTCCAGAATTTTATGGATTAATTCTTAACCGAGATTGGTCTGAAAAAATTCATGGATACTTTGCAACTGATTGGTCGCATATGTGGCTCCCTTACAATGGTAAACCAAATCAAATAAAGGTTGAGCGAGAAAGACATCAGAAATATATAGTAACGGAATTGGAAGGAGAAAATGAACATGTAGCATACAACAACAATATAATTGGCAACTATTTTGTTGACTATTTCTTATGAAATTTTAATGCTCATACTTCACCTTACTTAGAACATTATGTTTTATCTCAAGTAGAAAATTTTTCTCAAACAGATAGTTCTAAATGTATTAATTTTATAGATAGTCCTATAAATAAATCTTTATTTTGGAAGTTATTTTTTGACGGTTCTAAGTCTAACGAAGGAGTAGGAGCAGGATGCGTGTTAATCAGTACAGAAGGAAACAAAAATATGTTAGCTTGTAGACTCGAATTTGATTGCACTAATAATACTGCAGAGTACGAAGCTTTAGTCAAAGGATTATACAAAGCAATCAGATTAGACATCAAATATCTACAAGTTTTCGGAGATTATGAAATTGTTATCAGACAGGTATGAAATACTATACATTGTTTATCAGGTCATTTAAAGAATTATTAATCCTTAGTACAAGATCTAACTAAACAATTTATAGCATTCAATATTTCATCGATTCCTAGACTCTAGAATGTTAGTGTCGACCTCTTGGCAAACGTAGCTTCCAAGCTCATTCCCTCAGAAGCCTATATCCCCGATAGATTTTCAGTTGAATTAATCTTTAGACCCTCGATTCTTGATAACATTACCAATTGGAGAATTTTCAACAATGACCCTGATATTGTAAGCTTTCTCACATTAAAGGGATCTTACACTAATCATATTATAGATGAAGACCAACATGACAAACAATTGCAACAAGATAGGACTAATAATGCTATGCCAAAGTCAGTAGTCAAGTTGGAAGATCTGTATGATTTGAAAGATCGATTCAAAAGATCTACCAATTCAAAACTTCAAAGTTCAACTTTGGACTATGAATTAGTAAATCTAGGAACTGATACCAAGCCACAGAATATCAACCTAGGTCTTGGCCTAGCTCCTGAAGAAAAATTAGCATATGTTCGTCTCTTGAAACAATACAAAAGTGTCTTTGCCTGGAACTATGATGAACTTAAGACTTACGACACTTCTATCATCCAACATACTATCCCAATGATAAATGATGAAAAACCCGTCCAGCAAAAGATGAGAAAGATCCATCCTAATCTAGAAAACTAGATCAAGTCTAAACTCATTAAATTATTGAAAGCCAAAATCATTTTTCCCGTTCGACATTCTAAATGGGTTTCCAATATGGTTCCCGTCAAAAAGAAGAATGGAGACATTAGAATTTGCATTGAATTTCGAAATCTTAACAAATCCTGCCGAAAGGATAATTTTCCTTTGCCTCCTATCGAGCAAATATTACAGGCAGTTGCACGATCAAAATTAATGTCCTTTTTGGATGGTTTCTCCGGCTACAAACAAGTTTTGGTCCATCCCGATGATCAATTAAAGACCACGTTCAAAACCAAATGGGGTACTTATGCATATCAAAATATGCCTTTTGGTTTGATCAATGCTGGTGCCACATTTCAAAGGGCCATGGACATCGCATTTAAGGGATTAGTACACAAATCAATAGTAATATACTTGGATGATATAACTGTGTATTCCAAAAAGAAAGGCAATCATCTCAGAGATTTAAAACAGATCTTCCAACATTACCAAAGGTATGGAATTTCACTTTAGCCAAAAAAGTCCTTTTTTGCATTAAGCGAAGGAAAACTTCTTGGATTTATGGTGCCAAAATCTGGAATCCATATTGATCCTGACAGAATCAAGGAGATTTTTTAAATACCCTTGCCTCACAACAAGAAAGCTATGCAATCCTTCCTTGGCCAGATTAATTTTGTTAAGAGATTTGTTCTAGATTTTTCAAGGATAGTATCTCCCCTACAAGCAATGATTAAAAATAATTAAATCTTCAAATGGGGCCAAGAAGAATATGAAGCATTCAATCTGATTAAACAAGAAATTGTAAATGCTACATCTTTAGCAACTCCAAATTTTTCCGATCCTTTCATTTTGTATACATTTGCCTCTGATAGATCATATGCTGTGATACTCACTCAAGAAAATCAAGACAAGGCAGAAGCCCCAATTGCCTTTTCCAATTCAAATCTACAAGGGATTGAATTAAATTATTTAGACATCGAGAAACAAGCTTATGATGTTTTCAAAGTGATCAACCATTTCAGACCCTTTCTGCTTAAAACCCATACAAAAATCATAGTATCATTTCCAGCAGTGAGAAATCTCTTAGTATAGAAAGACATGGGTTAGAAAAGAGCCAATTGGGTTACTGCCTTACAAGAATATGACGCTGAAATTAAACCAGCAAATATTGTAAAAGGTCAAGGCTTTTTCAAAGTGCTGGCTGGAGCATCGCTCATTTCCGAAATACCATCTACAGAAATACAAACATATGAGGAAATCCATGATGGACCAGCAGGTTGACATTATGCTAGAGATGCTACTACACATAAAATCCTGCACGCAGGGTACTATTGGCCTACACTATTCAAATATGCATATAGCTATGTAAGGAAGTGTCAAGTTTGTCAAACTGCTGCTGGAAGACAAAAGAAACCATTGTTGCCTTTGCAACTAGTCAATATTGAGAAACCTTTTGATCAATGGGGATTGGATATAATAGGTGAGATCATTCTTCACTCTTCTAAACAGCATAGGTATATCCTTACAGCTACAGATTATTTTACTAAATCTGTAAAAGCAGTTCCTCTCAAAACAGCTAATGCCGAACACATCATTGATTTCATAGATCAGTTCATAATCACCAGGTTTGGTTTTCCCTCTGCTTTAATGTTTGATAATGCATAGTATTTATCTGGAAATTCTATGACTAAATTTGCACTCAAAAGAGGTTTTAAACTTAAATACTCTACCAATTATTACCCACAGGGGAATGGATTAGCTGAATCAACAAATAAAAACTTAATCAGAATCATTAAGTGAACCATTGATCAAACTCATAAGAATTGGCACAAATCCTTAATATATGCTTTATGGGCAGATCGAATAATGCAGAAAGCCTCCATTGGCACTTCTCCCTTTAATTTAGTTTATGGGAAAGAAGTGGTCCTTCCAACTCATCTAGCGATTCCCCATTTGGCCTTAGTTCAATATATTGATGAAACACCAACCTCTTCCTTACAACTAAGGTAGTTGCATATCCTTAAGCTAGAAGAGCAATGAGAACAGGCTAAAATAACTCATGCTCATCACCAAGCATTAGTAAAAGCTTCTTTTGATTCAAACATGATATCTAGAAAAGACTTTCAGATGGGAGATCTAGTTTTAAAATGGGACAAGGCTCATGAGGAAAAGGGAAAACATATGAAATTTTAATGAATGTGACTTGGCCCTTTCCAAATTGTAGAAATCATAGGTCCATCTACTTTTATGTTACAGGATTTAACAGGAAAAAGAGAGTCTTTACCTGTTAACGGGAAGATCCTCAAAAAATACTTTGCATAGGAGATCATTCTTCTATTTTTTGTAAATTAGTTTTTCCTTTATTTTGATAATAAAACAAATTGTAAATGGTTACGTTTAGAATTCATGAAAAAGACAAGTATTTCTTTTAGGTTTTGTTTTTCGCTTGTATAAATAGAACTGATTTAGGAAATTGGTCATTATTATTCAAAGATACAGTCAAAGGCGATAACCCAGAATATGAAACTAGTTTCAACCTTGTAAAATTTTGATAAAAAATGACCTTTAGTGGGAATTTGTTTTAAATCAGTCAAATGAAAGGTATTAATAACAAAAAAAAAGATTCTTTGTAGAAAAGCTCTTTCCAAAAACTCTACAATTGTCATCTAGAGCTATTCTTAAGGAAAGAATGACTTCCTCCCCACCTAGAGAATTACGAGCTTCAAGGAATAATCAAGCAATACACTTTAACTTAAAGAATAAGAGGTCTCATCACAAGCCGATTTATCATGATCATAGATATTATAGCTTGATGACTTTGCCAAAACTGCATACCACAACAAGGCAATGACTCGATATTATTACAATCAAAAGACAAGGGGTCTCATCATGAGCCAGCTTGTTCAGCAAAGTTATAAATCAAGTGAATGACACTGTCATAATTTGGCTACCAAACCAAGGCATTGTTCTTTAAGGATTAAAAGAAAATGCAAGCAATAAGTGTGGATATGGATTTCTCTTTGAAAAATGTATATTTCTCCAAGTAGGATATACGATCATTGCTGGGTAATAGGTAACCCTGTCGAGGCTATAAACGCCTACTGGTAGCAGAGGCTCTACCTACGACAAATGAGAAAATTTAAAACTGATTTACAGAGAAGTATTTGTTTTTATCTTTATAAACTAAGTAGTGACTGATGTATATACAATGACTAGCTTTAAGAAGTAAATAACCAAAGTTAAACATAGAAGAAACAAACTATCATAGACAGCTGAAAGCTTGATGTACTTTACCTTTCTATAATAAAGTTTGATTTTCTGGAAAGGTTTTCTGTTTTGGAAGTTTAGAAAATTCAAAAGAAAAGTAGAGATAATTGGTTCTTCCAATTGAATCGCCAATTGTTGTGGCCAGCAACAACCCCCCTTCTTATTTAGTTTTATAACTAATATTAAATAAGTGGGGACCCTTGTCCAAAAAATTTTAAAAACTAATTAGGGCTTGTATTTCCTTTTTGAATAAAACTTACTATCATAAATTTAGGAGAATACCCTCGAAAAAACTAAAAGACTTACGTTTTATGATAAGTTAGAATAAAATCACTCCTTAAAGAGCATCACATCGCAAAAAGGCAATGGATGCCTTCCTACAAGCGGAATTCTAAGATTGTGAAATTGCGATGTGAAACCATGCGCTAAAAAACACTCATCGCATCGCATGCCCTGAATATCACTTAAAGATGAAATGCCTCAAACCGCTGATATGCGATGGCGCATCTCGCAAATCGCATTTCGCAGAAGACATAGTAACAGATGATTGTCATTCGCAACGAATTAACGATTTGCGATATTGCGATCTGTGAAATTGCAAAGCAAATCGCAAAACCACCTCATCGCAGATCTACAAGGCTCGTCGTTCGAAAAGGATCTTTCCATAAATCGATGCCCGGTTATGCAAATTAATGTTAATTAATGAGTTAGTTGGTGCAATCATTAATGAAACATGGTTTTTATCTGATCGAAGAGCCTGTTAGCACCAAAATCTGCCTTAGGCTGAAGGAAGGAAAAATTCAGGGTAAACACAAACCACGCTCAGTCTGGTAGCTAGCCCTACCAGAACAGGAGAGGGCTCTCTCCGAGTCACGCTCAGTGAATACTTAAAACGATATGGTTTGAGATGACTTATTGTGAAATATTGATCTTAGGCTAGTAAGTGAATATGGATACAGGAAGCGATTTTTATGAATGACTGTGTTTCTGGGATGGTATGGGACCAATGGACAACAATGAGCAGAGGATGAAATACAAAGGCACAGATTACTTCGTGATGCAAGACAGACATAAAGTCTAGCAATTTAGTTTGAAATAGCATGGAATGGAGAGATTTCTTATGAGGGTGAAAAGGGCATACGCACATGAATCCTTTTCAACAGAAGAAAGCACACTAAACATGAAATTTTCCCACAGGCAGAGAAATAAAATTGAATTCTACCTTATCTAACTTAGAAAATTTCACTGGAAATGAATATGAAATGAACTATGAAACATAACGAAATACATATGAAACATAAGAGACATATTTGCTACACTCACAACCACATGAATCTCATGAAACAGAGACGCTGCCTTTCATCAATCCTCTGTCAAAATATACACTAAAGAAACATAGTTTCTTTCCCACAGTCTCCTAGAAGTTACAAGCCAACCAACCCTTTGCAAATGGTTTGCATACAATATATAGAATGTGCCATGAGGAGATAGAATGCCCAAGGGTTGGGGAGTTACTCAAATAATTACAAAATGGAGGTGGAAAGCCAACCATTAGCTAGAGGTGTAGCGTTACAAACATGACAAATGGCTTGGGTGACTGTTTGCCTTCCTTTGCCACTTGGATAGAAGCCAATATGGAGTGAAAATACTTTAAATTCCACCTTAGGTGCCGAAAAAGTGAAATGTAGATGAGCGGGCCCACTTGTGGAAAGTCGCGAATCGAAATTTCGCGAAACGGAGGTGAATTTGACCTTTTTTCTATATGCGGCGCGCCAAATTCTATATGTGCTGCGCCACTTTGGAGGCTGTTTTGAGGCACTTTCAGGAGTCCAAAATGTACCCAAGTGTGCTTGTTGGAAAGCGTGGCCTATCTACTTTCCAACCCAAGTGGAATTTCTGAATTTGGTGCTCATTTTCCCCTCCAAATCTTCATTCTCCCAAGACTGCTTCCTGTGTGTCAAAATAGGGGCAGAGAGGCCATTTTTTGGGTGTTTTTGACCTCTTGGAGACTCAAATCATGCCCAAATTTCTTGTCCAAGCACTAGTAGTCATGATTTTGCATGCTCAATCCAAAAATGCAAGCCATTTGTCATTTGGAGCTCCCAATTCTAAGCGCCGCGCACAAGGAGAAAAAACCTATGTTTTGACCAAAAAATTACCATGTGACCAAAATTGCCCCAAATTTCTTGAAATTTGGGCTGGAGGTTCTCTAAGAGGAACTATGTTGGGCCATAGAAGATTTAGCCAAGATTCGAAGCCGATATTGTTGTTTTGCCTCTTTTGCTTCCTTTGTTGCTTTGCTCAATTTTGCCTTCAAGCTCCTTATCTGGGCCTTTTCACTCATGTTTCGTGCCCTGTAATGATAAACCATCGTCCTCATTATGGTTTTGTCTCTGTCAGGCTTCTCCAGTAGTCTCTCCAGGTGGACGTTGATCCGCTCTAGCCAGGACTCACAGTCATTATTGATCTCTTGCTCCAAGGTAGTGAGCTCGATCCTCCTTTGTTGGGTAGCTTGTCGATTCTCATGGATGTTTTGCAGCTCCATGATCTCATGTTGGTCCTCAAGATGTTTGTTCCTCTACTCCAAATACTTGATGATCCATTTGGCCCTCTCCACATTGAGTGACAGGTGTTGGATCTCCATGTTCTGCTCCTGAATAGTCATCCTAAGTTGAGCACTCTCCACATTTGCATCATCATCCTGAATGAGGATGAAATCGGCCTCCTGTTCACCTGATGGCCCATCATCATGCATGGGCTTCTTTCCCTTCTCCTATACCTGTGTAGTCGATGCTGGAACCGAGGCCCCTTCCACCCTGGGTGGAGATAACACTCGCTTTGCTGCTGCAAACAAGTGCCTACTGCCTCTCTGATATGTAACGAATACTGACATAGTAGTGGTCTCATGGCACTCATACTGATGAGAAGGACCACCTATCTCATGCTCTGCCTCTGATAGTACCTGTGAATGCTAAAGAGGTCACGGGAGATGAAGTCCTCCCAAGCAATGCCCTGCAATCCCAACTGATGATCCACCAAAATCCGGATAAGGGCAAAGTGAAAGATGTTGTTAAGTTGCTGCTGAGGGGTCTTATGCCGCATGAAGGTTTTCATCTTCTCTATGTTCCTGCAAATGAAAAATGGGAGGTTCATCATCCGCACCCTGGTAAAGTGCATAAGCAACCTGATGTGGTAGACACATAGGTGAGAGAACCTTCCCTCACAGCTGAAGTACTTCATGATCAATTTCATGAGCGGAGCATACTCATCTTTCAAATATCTGAATGGAAAGACTCTTGTGAGCTGCCTCAAGAATCTGGTCTTAATGTAAGGGTCATAGTGTTGCCTATCCTCCTTCTTTTTCTTATGCCACTATTATCCAACATTTGGTATGCTTGTTGCCACTGAGGTAGTTTCGGGTGTCAATGTGAAGGTGACCGCGGCCAAGATAGACTGTCCTCCATGTAGGTGAAGCACAAAAAGATGGTCCAACTCATGATGAACTCTAACATTAGCCACCCTTTGACAAAATTCAAAACATGATAGGTGCTGGAAGCATGACATGGCAAGAGGGCGGGCTTGCAATTCAGTGAGGGTAGTTGGCTCATCCCTAACATGTTTGCCACTCTTGTGATGTCTCCTGGGAGCCTGTTCTTCCGAGGATGAGTCATTGTGTGTCTCCATCTCATACTTTAATGAATGCTCTGATGCCATGACTGCTGTGTGTACTGTACTTAGGCTACCCTTTGATGATGGTTTGAAGCTGGGTGCTTTGTGATATTTGTCAATTTGATGAGCTTCACAAGAAATTTGAAGAAATTTGGCACGGTTTTGGCCCTTTGTGGGTGTGTGCCGCACCCTGGGTGTGCACTGCACCCATTGAAAAAATGCACTGAGGCGTGGCTCTATGTGCGTCGTGCCCTCTGTGTGCGCCGCGCCCCTATGTATATGCGTCGCGCTCCTGGAAACTGCCTCCAACTCACTCCAAACACGCACTTCGACTCTCAAACACTTTGCAATGTTTCCTTATGCACTTGATTTACACAATGACTTTGATTTTGGTGGAAACTTGTATATAAAGACTTGGAAGTCATGGGTTAAATTTTTGCTTCGTCAAAAACCCATTTTTCTAATGTTATGTTTTGACACTTTTTCACTGACTTAAAGCAACACTGATTTTCACTTTCCCTTTGAAATTTTAGCTCAAATGATGAAATTTTTGGCACTCTTTGCAGGGATTGCACGACACGACATTTGGGCATGGAAACCATGACTACACCTGAAGAAATCAACTGATGACTTTCTTGAAAATTTTATAACAAATGACACTGTTTGACTTTTCTTCAAAACAGAGTTTTGAAGAAGAGTCAAAGTCTATCACCATGACGATGAAACTCTCTGAATAATAACTGTGTAAGGGCCTCACTCTGGCTTGCATGGCTTTGGTTGAAGACCAAATTGATTAATCCCTAGACCTAATGATCGAAAATGACTTTTGTCCATTAAAGGACCAGACCTTGATTGTCGTGGACTTTGGTGATCATTGACAAAAGACCTAAGCCAGTAGGATCCAGACATGAGGGGAAATGACTAGCATGACCTTTTCCGTCAGATTATGGCATGGCCCTAGCGGAATGCAGCTGAGTGAATGGAGCGAGACTCCTAAAAATGAAATGCATAAAGAGTTTTGATCTCTGATGGAGGATTGACAAGACTGACTCTAACATTGGCTCCAATGGGGGATGGTAGCTCCCTGGAGGTGCCAAGAACAGCAGATCTCTGGAAGAGCTAGACAATGCATTCGTCCATTGGGCTATGGAGTCATTATTTCGACAAATAACACATGACTTTGACTCATTTATGAAACTAAAATGACCAAAAACCTGACTCAAATTTGACATCGAAATGACTTGAAGACTAACTTGACGAACTCTAACAAAACTGAAATAAAATGGTATTTACAGTGACAGTGGAAGCAGTGTTAATAGCTTAGAAATGGTATCGCTTGAGCAGCCGACCATTGATCGGCCCTCTTGGACAATCTTCCTTGTTCATTTCCTTCGGAAGAAAGGCATTCTGACCCCGATATGCTGCAATCTTGAAAGGACCTTTCCAAAGATTCTTGAACTTACTGTGCTTGCCTTTCTCCTCATTCCTTGCATCCCACTTTAGCACCACATCATCCACCTGAAATTTGTCCACTTTTTCCTTTCTGTCATAAGTCTTCTTTATTTTCTCCTGCAATTTGGATGTTTTGTTGAAAACTTCTTCTCTGGTCTGCTGCAAGTGGACCATTTGATTCAACCTTCTCTGCATGGGATCTTCTTCACTGCCGGCCTCCTGAAGAAGTTTGACCACCGGGGTAGCGAGAGAGGTAGGAAATACTGTATCAACTCCATAAACAAGCTCAAATGGTGATGTACCAATGGATTTCTTCTGACTGACCTGATCTGCCCAAAGCGCATTGACCAACCTCTTATGCCAGCTCTTCTTGTTTATTTCCAGCAGCTTCTTGATTATGTTGACCAATGATTTGTTCGAAGACTCTGCCAATCCATTGCCTTGCAAATGATAGGTAGTTGAGTGACCCAAAATGATATGATATTTATGACAAAACTCTACCATCCTTTTTGATTTGAAAGCTACTGCATTATCAGTGATTAGCTTATTCTGGAAACCAAAGTGAGACAAGATGTTATTTTCAAGGAATGAAATGATTACCGCATTTGTAGCTTGTCTAGTGGGAATTGCCTCGATCCATTTCGTGAAATAATCTGTTGCTGTGAGGATCCATCTATGCTGACCAGAAGAAGCGGGATGAATTTCACCAATGAAATCCAATCCCCATTGCTGGAAAGGAGCACTCACCTCTATAGGCTTAAGTGGTAAAGGCTGTAACTTCTTCTTTCTTTCGAAAATCTGACACTTATGACAGCGCTTGACCATCTTATATACATCAACAACAATGTCGGCCAATAGTACCCTGCTCTTAGAATTTTATTAGCTCTTGACTTCCAAAAATGGTGACCACCATAGTCTCCTTGGTGGAAGTCCTCCATGGCCTTCTTTGCTTCCTTTTCCACTAAACAATTTAACAAAATTCCACCAGGCTCTTTCCAATACAGTGCAGAATTTAGAATGCAAAACTTGGCAGCCTTCAACTTGAGTGTTCTCGCTTTGTTTCTAGTCATGCCGGGTGGTGGTGACAAATTTTTAAGCACATATATGATATCTGAATACCATGGAGAAAGAGCAAACATTTCAGATACCTGAATTGACAATCCTTCCTCATTCTCATCGAACATAGTAGCGATCAGATTTATGTCCAAGGTGTGCAAGTTTGATTCAGCCATTAACTTTGCCAATCCATGTCCTTTCACCAGCTTTGTGGGCTTTATTTCCACATCATATTCCAGCAAGGCTGCAATCCACTTTCCTCGTCTTCCTTCTGGATCGGTCTGCACTAAAACATCTTTGACAGTAGCGTTAGGAACATAGGCCAAAATATGCGAATGTAAAATATATACCCGGAAATCTTTCAATGCCTTCACAAGTGCCAGGGCTTGCTTCTCAATGATGTTGTACTTTAAGGCTGCATCTCTTATAGCTCTGCTGAAGAACGCAATGGGTCTTTCATGATCATCTCTTTTCTGCAATAACACCACTGCCATAGTGTGCTCCGAAGCGAATGAAAACAATATAAAATTCTGAGTGTAGTCCGGGCCGACTAGAACTGGAGCTGAAGAAAGAGCCAATTTGACCAAATTGAAAGATTTTACAGCCTCCTCCATCCATTTCACTTGGTTTTCCTTCTTAAGCATGTTTGTCATCTCTCTTAGGTGCTTAGCAAGATTAGGTACAAAGCGGTGTAGAAAATTCATTTTACCATTGAAAGATTGTATCTCTTTTTTATTCCGGGGCAGATCGATTTGCTGAATTGCTTGCACATGTGTTGGGTCAATACGAATGCCATCTTTTGAGATAATGTGCCCGAGTAGTTTTCCTTCCTCCATGGTGAACAAGCTCTTCTTCGGATTCAGCGAAAAGCCATATTTTCTGCACTTTTGGAAGACAGTTTTTAGATGGTACATGTGCTCTTCATCAAATTTGGAAAACACTGTCAAATCATCTAGGTACACCACCAAAAAGACATCCTTCTCATTTGCAAAAGCCAAGTCCATTGCATGCTGAAAGGTGGCACCCGCATTCTTCAAACTGAAAGGCATTTTAGCGTAGTGAAAGGTTCCCCATGGAGTGGTGAACGATGTCTTGTCTCAGTCATCTTCATGGACATAAACTTGGTTATATCCAGAATAACCATCAAGTAGTGAGATACGAGATGCTCCCACTACTCGCTGAAGTACATGGTCCATTTTGGGCAGTGGATAGTTGTCCTTTAATGAAACCTTATTGATATTTCTAAAATCAATGCATAAGCAAATCTCACCTGTCTACTTTCCTACAGGCACCAAGTTAGAGATCCAATCCGAAAATCTGATGGGCACAATGATCCTTGATTTGTACAACCTGTTGATCTCCTTTTCAATAGATGGCAACAACTTTGGATTTAGCCTTCTCAACTTCTGTCTGAGTGGTTTTTGATTGGGCTTGATGGGTATAGTGTGCTGAATTATGTTGGTATCACATGTCTTTAAGTCAAAATAGTCCCAAGCAAGCACATCTGCAAATGAAGACAACAAACTGATATATTTGTCCTTGATCTTTGGTGGCAATGCTTTGGACAATTTTACCAATTTAGGATTAGCAGCTGTTCCGATATTGAACTCTTCCACTCCCTTCTCTATTGGCTGCAATGTTGGCTTGCAGGCTACATTATCTTGATCAAAAAGTTCTTCTAAAGGTATCAATCCTTTAGGAATAACGTTATTCTTCAGCTGTGACACGTCCATTTCATTGATCTGCACCTCATCTTTACCATTACCTTTGCCATCGTCATTTTATTCATCAATTGAGGTCTCTTTGAACTTGCCTTTGTTTTGTAGAAAATCAGAAATCTCCTCATCATCTTGGAAAACTTGCCAATATCTCTGATTTTCTGGAAAAAGGAGAAAGGACTGCATACCCAAATCCCAATTCCAGTGCCATCATTTCCCACTGCTCCATCAAAATCCATGGTCCACAAACCTTCTTCCTCCTCTTGCAAGTGTTGAAAATCTATTTGTTGTGCCTTGTCTGCTTGCTGTCCATTACTTTCAGCTGATTGCCCAACGGTGTTCTGTTGTTCTTGTTCTTCTTTCTTTAAAACTCCTCTGAAATTTTTTGTTATTTCCAAAATATCATCTGCTTCTACTAATTGACTATCTATATCATTGAAACTATCTGAATACAAAACAAAAGACTAAATATGTATGTACATAATTAATTGGATGATTTATTGGTTTCTCCTTGCTTGTGATCATGTATTTCATTTTTTGTTCCCGATACAGTTTCCTCATCTGGCCAAAGACCGGAATCGTTGCATAGGAGAAATCTAGCTGTAGTGTCCCTTTTAGTTTCGCTACCCAAGACCTGGAAAGAAGCATGCCAAACCTGGGAGGAATATCTGCTACAACAACATCCATCAAAACATTCTTCATTGGGAGCTGATCCAGACTCACAACCAAGTCTTTGATGAGTCCTATACATCTTACTCTGCTGGAATCAAACGAATAGAGATCATGGTATTGCTGAGTGCTGTCCAAACCCAGCTTATCCATGATAGCCTTGGGCATGAGATTGTGAGAAGCTCCGGAATTGAACATGGCGTTATGTAATACAAAATTATGCAATCTTAAACTGATATAAAAAGGTGGCACATCACTATCGAGAGACTCACCATTTGATGCTGGCCCAAAAATCATTTTAGGTTGATCATCTTCGACATTCACCATGTTGGACATTGGATCCAAATTCAACATTTTAGATACTTGTCCTCTATAACTGTTGTTCCTCATTATTTTAGTCAAGGGAATGGATATCTTTAATTTAGAAATCTCATTCTCTAAATTAAAAGTGGGAATCTGTTCTACCTATTTGACTGGGATTTATTTCCTTTCCTTTTCTTTCGATGCAACTTGTTGATGTGATTGTTCTGTTGATGGTGATTTGCTGCTCTCCGGATCAACCGTCTCCTTTCCTTTCCTTTGTGCCACTAATGAATCATTCTTTGATGCTTCAACATCCTTCCCTTTATGAATTGGTTTGACCGGCACATCTCTGTTTCTAAGTGAATATCGCTGCTGCTGGGCAGACAAAGCATTCATATAGCCCCTTTGGTACTCATCTGATTCTTCCTCCAAGACGGTATCATTTGCTAGAATGAAATCTACATCTTTGTGTATAGCCGAACTTTCTGCATACTCCTCATCCTCAGTGAGATAAATAGGCAAATCATCAGGAGTAAAGAGGTGGTTTTCTTCACCTATTATATTCCCGTCCTCATCTGATTCCGGTCCATGCACAAAATTTTGCTGCAAAGGTGGCTGTACTGGCTGTTGTGCAGTCTGCTCTTGGGCTCACTGATCTCTCTACCTTATTCTATATTGTGTTTGTTGTTGACCACGAAAGTTAGGATTCCTAACTTGTGGCTCAGGTTTGTCAAGTTTCACCCTTTCAAGCATTTTCTCTGCCTTCCGAAGTAGCTGACCTACCGAGGAAGACTCTTCTTTTGCGGTGACCTTCTTCCCTGCTTTTGCTCTAGCCCTCTTGGTCAGCAGATTTGCTTCAACGTTGACCGCTATCTTCTGCATGTCTTCCATTGTGGCCAGTTCTCTTTCTCTTAATTGATAAGCCATGTCAGCATCAAAACCATCCGGGAAATTCACCATGGCTAGTCCCACAGGTGGCGTTAGATGATCTAAACTAAATTGAATCTAGTGCAATAGTCTTGGACCGACTCATTAGTGTTTCTTTTGATTTTCTCATATTCGGCCAGAATTTGAAGAGGATTCTTTTTCACTTCCCAGCGGTTTAAAAATTATCTTTGTAGGTCAGCCAAGGTAGTGATACATGCAGCCGGCAAACCTCTGAACCATTTCCTCACTTCACCTGCAAATGTCTGTACAAAGAGCCTCATTGCCACATTCTCCGCATCGATCTCATGAAGTTCATAGAAATCTGACATTCTGTCCACATGCTGCTAAGCAGTAATGCTATTAGGAGTGCCATCAAAAAAAGGGATTTTGCTTTGATAATCTGCGGGCATATTGTCTAAAACTTGAGGCAAAACAAGAGGTGCAAAATGGGTAGCCATCACTCTTGGTGGATTTGTCCTCGGAGGTGTTGGAGGAGTATGCATAATTTGTAAGGGGCTAGAAATTGGAGTTTGAAGCTGAGCTATAATGTAGTTATCAATCGACCAGTTAGCCCTTTCCATCTCCAAGTCTACAAGAAACTATGGATTGTGGACAGTGGAGTCAGCTGCCCTTTCGGATTTGGTTTCGAAAAATGATAGTTCAAATTGCTCATCAAACTCTAGCTCTTCAAGATAGTCAAAAATGTCCGAGCATGAATGGGATTTGAACACGGGAGATATAGAGCTTTCTTGACGATGAATTCTTGAAATCAAATTGGGATTTTTGTAGATGTGCGGGGGATCTAGATCTGGATTAGCTCTGGTATATCTTCTAGAAGCCAGCGTGCTATTGAGAAAAATCAAAGGACACAACCAACTTACTCAGCCTATCCAATCCTAAACTTATCATCCGAAAGCATAGAATTATTAAGAAGTAAGGGGATTTGATTTTGTCCCCAGTGGAGTCGCCACTATGTTAGCACCTAAATCCGCCTTAGGCTGAAGGAAGGAAAAATTCAGGGTAACCACAAATAACGCTCAGTCTGGTAGCTAGCCCTACTAGAACAGGAGAGGGCTCTCTCCGAGTCACGCTCAGTGAATACTTAAAATGATATGGTCTGAGATGACTTACTATGAAATATTGATCTTAGGCTAGTAAGTGAATATGGATACAGGAAGCAATTTATGAATGACTGTGTTTCTAGGATGGTATGGGACCAACGGACAATAATGAGCAGAGGATGAAATACAAAGGCACAGATTATTTCGTGAGGAAAGACAGGCAGAAAGTCTAGCAATTTAGTTTGAAATAGCATGGAATGGAGAGATTTCTTAGGAGGGTGAAAAGGGCATACGCACATGAATCCTTTTCAACAGAAGAAACAAAACTAAACATGAAATTTTCCCACAGGCAGAGCAATAAAATTGAATTCTACCTTATCTAACTTAGAAAATTTCACTAGAAATAAATATGAAATGAACTATGAAACATAACGAAATACATATGAAACATAAGAGACACATTTACTACACTCACAACTACATGAATCTCATGAAATAGAGCCGTCACCTTTCATTAATCCTCTGTCAAAATATACACTAAAGAAACAGAGTTTCTTTCCCACAGTCTCCCAGAAGTTACAAGCCAACCAACCCTTTGCAAATGGTTTGCATACAATATATAGAATGTGCCATGAGGAGATAGAACGCCCAAGGGTTGGGGAGTTACTCGAATCATTACAAAATGGAGGTGGAAAGCCAACCATTAGCTACAAGTGCAGCGTTACAAACATGACAAATGGCTTGGGTGACTGTTTGCCTTCCTTTGCCACTTGGATAGAAGCCAATCTGGAGTGGAAATACTTTAAATTCTGCCTTAGGTGCCGAAAAAGTGAAATGTAGATGAGCGGGCCCACTTGTGGAAAGTCGCGAATCAAAATTTCACGAAACGGAGGTGAATTTGGCCTTTTTTCCTATATGCGCCATGCCAAATTCTATATGCGTCGCGCCACTTTGGAGGCTGTTTTGAGGCACTTACAGGAGTCAAAAATGTGCCCAAGTGTGCTTGTTGGAAATCTTGGTCTGGCTACTTTCCAACCCAAGTGGAATTTCTTAATTGGGTGCTCATTTTCCACTCCAAATCTTCATTCTCCCAAGACTGCTTCCTGTGTGTCAAAATAGGGGCAGAGAGGCCATTTTTTGGGTGTTTTTGACCTCCTGGAGACTCAAATCATGCCCAAATTTCTTGTCCAAGCACCAGTAGTCATGATTTTGCATGATGAATCCAAAAATGAAAGCCATTTTTCATTTGGAGCTCCCAATTCTAAGCGTCATGCCAGTGGCGCGGCGCACAGGGAGAAAAAAACCTGTGCTTTGACCAAAAAATTACCATGTGACCAAAATTGCCCAAATTTCTTGAAATTTGGGTTGGAGGTTCTCTAGGAGGCACTATGCTAGGCAACAGAAGCTTCAGCCAAGATTCGAAGCCGATCTTTCTCTTTTGCCTCTTTTGCTTCCTTTGTTGCTTTGCTCAATTTTGCCTTCAAGCTCCTTATCCGGGCCTTTGCATTCATGTTCCATGCCCTGTAATGATAAACCATCCTCCTCAGTATGGTTTTGTCTCTGTCGGCCTTCTCCAGTAGTCTCTCCAGGTGGATGTTGATTCGCTCTAGCGAGGACTCACGGTCATTGTTGATCTCTTTCTCCAAGGTAGTGAGCTCGATCCTCCTTTGTTGGGCAGCTTGTTGATTCTCACGGATGTTTTGCAGCTTCATGATCTCATGCTGGTCCTCAAGTTGTTTTTTCCTCTGCTCCAAATACTTGATGATCCATTTGGCCCTCTCCACATTGAGTGACAGGTCTTGGATCTCCATGTTCTGCTCCTGAATAGTCATCCTAAGTCGGGCACTCTCCACATCTGCATCATCATCCGGAATGAGGATGAAATCGGCCTCCTGTTCACCTGATGGCCCCTCATCATGCATGTGCTTCTTGACCTTGTCCTGTACCTATGTATTCGATGCTGGAAGTGAGGCCCCTTCCACCTCGAGTGGAGATAACACTCGCTTTGCTGCTGCAAACAAGTGCCTACTGCCTCTCTGATATGTAACGAATACTGGCATAGTAGTGGTCTCATGGCACTCATACTGATGAGAAGGACCACATATCTCATGTTCTGCCTTTGATAGTACCTGTGAAGTGCTGAAGAGGTCACAGGAGATGAAGTCCTCCCAAGCAATGCCCTGCAATCCCAACTGATGATCCACCAAAATCCGGATAAGAGCAAAGTGATAGATGCCATAGAAAATTTTAGGGGCGAATGTTCGCCCTTTGGCGAAATTAAGGGGTTTTAAATTTTTAGTGGGCGAATATTTTGTATCAGTACATTTTTACAAATCACCTCAAATAGCCCACCTTTTATTAACGGAGAGGGTAAAAAAGGTAAATTTAGCCCTTGAAATTAGGAGTTACAACCTTCCATTCGCCCATTTTCAAGAATAGGTTTTATTTAAGTGAATCCATTCGCCCATTTTCAAGAATAGGTTTTATTAAGTGAATCCTATGGGCCAAATACCATATTTGTAAAAGAGGTATGGTAAATAAATAAAAATATAAATAAACGAGAGGTATGGTAAACAAATAAAACATTTTTTTAGATTTACTCCATAAGTCACTTTATATCATGCAAGGGTGTAAACAAATAAAAATATAAGTAAAGTGGAGATATGGTAAATAAATAAAATGTCCTTTTATACTTACTCAAAAGGTATGGTAAATCAATAAAAATATAAATAAACTAGACGTATGGTAAATAAACAAAACCTCCCTCGTTCTATTTATGTAGGCTCAAGAAAGAGTTTTTATTTATGTAGGCTCAAGAAAGAGTTTTTATTTAAGTTAATCCTATGGGCCAAATACCATATTTGTAAAAGAGGTATGGTAAATTAATAAAAATACAAACAAATGAGAGGTATAGTAAATAAATAAAACATTTTTTTTATATTTACTCCATAAGTCACCTTATATTTAAGAACACTCAAAAAATGTGTTATATTTAGGTGAAACCTATGGGCAAAATACTATGGGACAAATACCATGGACTAGATTGCTATTAATACCATGCAAAAAAACATTATTAACCCTAATATTAGTATTAATAAAAATAAAAATGGCACATGGTATTGACCCATGGTATTCACCAAAATGGCATATGGTATTGACCCATGGTATTCACCTGGAATGTAGCCTATTTAAATGGAGGAATTAAACTAGCATAGATCCAT